>JAJOZX010004991.1:0-160000 GCA_023014485.1 Bathynomus jamesi | reverse complement strand
TGATTTTGTATTTTCAATACAGTTTAAATTCAAATTCAAAAACTTTATTTAAAAAAGAATACAAGTAACAGAGTTTTACAATTTTTAGATATTTGTTATGACATTAATATATTCACAGTACTCTCATCTGAATATGCCCTTGGAAGCATGGAGGCTTTTTTAGCAAAATTAATGGCATTTAACTTATTTATTACATAAAATAGTGAAAGTGGCAAGTAATAATAATAATAGAGACAACAAAAATAGCAATAATAATAATAATAAATACATTGCAAAGTATACAAAATATTACACGAGTTTAAATTAAATGATTTATTGCATATTTAGTAGAAACTATTACATAAAACAGTGAAAGTGGCAAGTAATAGAAATAGTGACAGCAAAAAATAATAATAGCAATAATAACAGTAAATATTGAATATTGAATAACCTTTATTGATAAAATAAATGCAGTACTTTTACAATTTACAATGCCATAAATAACTATGAAACTGGACTCTTTATTTTATTCAAATTTATGAACTGTTATATAATTTAAGTGATTTATTGTACAGGGTGTCCCAGAATCCTGGGCTCAGGGAAAATAGCCATTATATTTTTAAAGTGAAACAAATACATTTTTAATGTCAGTTTTACATATGTCAGGAAAGAAAATACTCTGATGGCTCAATATGTCGATCAAGATAAGGCGGAAGTGGTATTGCTACATGTTTCCGGAAAAAGCCAGAAGGAGGCATGTCAGTTATTTCACGAACATGCCTCCCCCTGGCTTTTTCTGGAAACATGTAGCAATACCAGTTCCACCTTCTCTTGATTGATATACTGAGCCATCACGGTATTTTCTTTCCTGAAATATGTAAAACTGACATTAGAAATGTGTTTGGTTCACTTTACAAATATAATGTGTTTTTCCTATGAGTCCAGACTTCTGGGACACCCTGTATATTGAGTAGAGAAATAAATGCTGCTTAATAAAAAAAATATAGAAAAAGGATAGATTACGAAATTAAAGGTGCTTGATGAAATTAGCATATTTTAAATAGTTGATGACAAAACTGATTACTATGGTAATCACTTGTAGATTTCCAATCTGTTGAGCAAGACCTCTCCTCTAAACCTCACCTTTTCTTCCTTACTGAAACTCATTTTTCTGAGACGACTGACAGCAACACTTTTTCTGTACCCTCCTACTTTCTCTATATTCAATTTCATTCCAAAGGTGGATGTTGCTCATACTGTATGTACGCAACAACCTAACTTGCTCTCGTATTCCCAAACTTGAATCGTCCGAATTCGATACCCTCTGGCTACAGCTTACATGCCAATCTCAAACTAAATACATCTGTGCTGTCTACCTTTCTCCTAATTCTACTAACTATCCGAAACGCTTTGTCTACCTTACTTCCAAAGTGGAATACATTCTATCTCTATCTCACTCTACGTTCGCTGAAATCTCCATTTTAGGAGATTTCAATGCTCACCACCACCTTTGGCTCCCCTACCATTTTACTGAAACCCCTTGTAAACTAGCTTACAACTTCTTTATCCTGAATGACCTACAACAGATTGTACAGCACACTACTCGTATCCCCGATCGCCTTGGAGATAGGCCCAACATTCTGGATTTATTTTTCATCACTCATCCTTCATCTTTCTTTGTCAAACTTTTTCCTCCTTTGGACCCCCTTCAACCAAAATCTTATATCTGTTTCCTGTCCTATCGCTCCAGTTCGGCCTTTGGATCCTTCCAAGAGGTGGCGCATTTGGCACTTTGGCGCTGCTGATTGGGAGGCCCTTAGGTAGTACTTCTTTGATTTCTCATAGAATCATAGAATGATTACTTCTTTCGTGGCCCAGGCACCTCCGGGTCCGCTGAGAGCATCATGGAGGGCCATTCCATATTTTATCCCTACTAGTCTACTACCAATGCAAAAAACCTTAGTTTAACTTCGATTGCTCTACTGCTATCCGCAACAGAGAGGAGGCTTTCAGAAGGTACCATCGCTATCCAACTCCTGACTCTTACTTAGCCTACATTTCTACCCGAAATCGTACAAAATCTGTTCTTCGACTCGCCAAAAATTCCTTAATCGGACAAAAATGTAAAAACCTATCCAATTCTAATTTTTCTCGCTCTTTCTGGCACCAAGCCAAGAACCTCTCCAACAACTTTACTTCTTCTTTCCCCTCCTCTTTTCCATTCTGACGACTCAGTTGCCGTCTCTTCTCCCGATAAAGCTGAATTCTTCGCTCAAACTTTCGCCTCCAATTCAACCCTGAACGATTCCGGTGCTGTTCCTGCATCTCCTCCATCTGACTTAATTATGTCTGAATGTTATTTTTATTTATTTTGATTTGGTTCAGAATCCCAGCTGAGCATTGAACGGCCAAGCTCTGAGGGATTCTGAACCCAATCAAAATAAATAAAAATAACATGGTCCTTTGAACCGGATTCTAGCCCAAGACTGAGTCAGTGATTATTTTTCGGCAAAGTTCTGATTGTGCAAATTGTAGCCTAAGTTAGGCCTGGACGGGTTGAGCATAACTGAGTTAAGGTCCCAGAGTAGAAAGTTTGGTCGCCCAATTGCGAAACTTGGCTGCTAGTCTGTCGTTGTTTTTTGCCTGCATTTTTACCGGTTTGGTTAATTTTGGTTTTATTGTTCGTAGGCGAAGGTTGCAGACTTCAGTGCGCCAGTTACTTGGGTGGAAAATTTGTTATTCCATACTGGTGGTTGGTCAGTACCCCAACCAAGCAATTCAGTTTATTTGATAAAAGGCAAATTTTGAGTTTGATCAGTTTAGTTAAGTATTTCCGCCAATTCAGCTTATTTGGCATTGAGCCCAATTGTCGTTTACATTGAAGATGAGTACAGCTGAAGTGAACAAGTTTAGAAAAAGGAGAAGCGCCTACAAAGGTCTAATTACAAAGGTCATTGTCACTATAGATTCTACCATAGAACAAGAGGATTTAAACTTAGTGACTGCGCAGCTTTCCATATTAGAAACTAAAGAGGTTGCTCTAAGCGAAGTAAATGTTAAAATTGAGGCTCTTCTAAAACAAACAAAACATCTTTATTGCGGATCATTCACAATCCTTAGCCACTTAACCTAACATACAAGTACAATCTGACGTATACATTGAACTTAATACAAAAATAATATAAAAATAAGGCCAACATAGCCACTTAACCTAACATACTGGCATACTATTTGATTAATTATCTGACAATTTTATGTATATTGTTATTACCTGAGATATCTTATAACACTTATAACACTTATTATAACATAGCCACTTGCTATAACACTTATTATAACCCAACTTGATATGCATATATAATCTTTGCTACATTACAAAAATAAGGTATTGTAAATCAGCAGTTGTCTGAACCAAGACTGCCATATAGGTGAGAGGTACACAGTATCTGAAGACAGGACATTGTGCAATAACACATTAGAGCTGTTTTGGACCCTAGTAATGAAATTATATATATTCTTCCGGGTTAACATTTGGCTGGTAGGTAGGTTACGCGTAGTAAACATAAAATTGGCACTGCACTATTTTGGTTCCCAACATAGCATACGAAAAATATTATTATAAGCAACAGAGAGTTACTGCCGTACAGTAAGTTCTAAAAAGATAAATTTTTACTGATTCTAAAAAACACCAAATTTCCTTACGAGCATGTTACCCTGTACATACAGCTTTTTACGTTGCCTCTTAATATCAAGTTCATCTCGCAGCTCGTGAGTAATTACATGATCTAAGTATTTACATGTGTCTTTGACAGGTATAGTCTGACCATTCATTTCAAAAGACCCACATGATACATGTTTCAGTAGATTACACCTGAAAATCAAAATACAGCTCTTTGCCCCATTATAGGTGATGTCATTTTCTATACCATATTGTTCACATACCTCTAATAATACTCTCAGCCCATGGGGAGAGGGTGACAGAAGAACAAGGTCATCAGCATACAGTAAATGATTATTTTTTTCCTTTTCAATGACACAGCCAGTACGTACAGTTTTTAGTTCATTGGTAAGGTCATCTATGTATGTACAGAAAAGATAGGGTGATAATATACCTCCTTGCCTAACACCATTAGTCACCTTAAAACCTGGTGATACAGTGCTTTTCCATCTTACAAACATGGTCTGTTCTGTATACCAGAACGCAAGTATCCTAAGTATATATTTAAGTACCCCTCAACTCAAAAGTTTCTTGAAAAGTTTGTGATGGTTAACTCTATCAAATGCTTTTGATGCATCCAAAAAACAGGAATATACATTGCTGTTTGACATCTTGTACTTTAGGACGGCTTCCTTTAGCATATAAATACACATGTCAGTAGGCTACCATATTTCACTCTAAAGCCAAATTGATTGTCACACGTCTGCAAGTAAGTACTTATCCTATTATAAGTGACATATTCTAACACTTTAGAAAGTATACTGGCAAGTGCTATTGGCCTATAATTATTCTTATCACATAATAGCACCCTTATTTTTAACAACTGACAACAATACAACTGACAAAATGGACTGTGGCAAGTACCCATGTATCATACAGCTTGTGAAACACATTGCAA
The DNA here is from genome assembly GCA_023014485.1 of Bathynomus jamesi. Taxonomy (NCBI): domain Eukaryota; kingdom Metazoa; phylum Arthropoda; class Malacostraca; order Isopoda; family Cirolanidae; genus Bathynomus; species Bathynomus jamesi. The sequence continues at coordinate 155,405 of JAJOZX010004991.1, read as the reverse complement.
GCATAGGTATTATACGAGAGCTACAACATTTTAAATGTTCTGCTTGTATGCCATGTACGACACAACTTTTGTTATCATCTAACTTATGAATAGCCTGCCAGATTTCTGAGTCATTAATTAGTAGCTCCTCAGAGCGTTCTAAATTTAGACATATATTTAGTCTCCCCCCCCCCCCCCCCCCCCCCCCGAGACAATTGAATTAGGTTTCATAATGATTTTTCCACAGTTCTGCAATGTTTTTGCACCATGTACATCCTCTATTACATTTGGCAAGGTAAGATTACTATTGTTAATTTTATTAACCTCCTCCCAGAATTCCCTACTGGAAGTATTGCTATTGCCTAATTTCCTGGCTTTCCTTATAGAAGAGGATGAAATAGAAAATTACATAATTTACTCTGAAGAGATTATTGATGACATAATTAAAGCATGCCACAGAGCAAAAGAGTTTAGCAGCTCAGTACAGTTAAAGACCGGGTCTAATAATGAAACACGGTCCTCAACAAACGGTGTTTGTGAAGTTAAGGTTAACAGATGTGCAGTTCAATTATCGAGACTTGTACTCAAAACATTTTCTGGGAGTATTCAGGAATGGCAAGGATGGACAGACAGTTTTCAATCAGCAGTTCATTCTAGTCAAGTGTTAAGTGCTGTGGAGAAGTTTAATTATTTGCAATTCCTCTTGGAAGGGGAGGCAGCAAAGACAATAACAGGATTAGCATTAACAGAGGCTAATTATAATGTGGCTTGGGATATATTAAAGAAACGGTTTGGTAAGCCAGAGTTGTTAATTAAAAGCCACCTCCGCAAACTTTTAGCTATATCTCCTGTTAATAATCCCAATCGTGTCAAGGAGTTACGGCAGTTATATTATGAATTTGAAGTTAGAACTAGGTCCCTGGACAACTTGGTTGTAGGAATGGAAAGGTATGGTGTTATGGGAAACTGATGTCTGGGTAGTTGGGAGGTAACGAAAATGGTTCACTGAGTAGGTAGGTAGTTAATCTAACAATTATTAAATTCCTTTTATGTCAATAATTGGGTGGATGAAACCAATTGGTTGCTCACCAGAGTTATTCTTCACACTGTATTTATATACTGTGTGACAAGAGCGTGCTCGGTAATAGATATACATTACCGATCAACCAACCGAAAAAAAACCAAGAGGACGCTGGTGGAAAAAGCCCTGGGAAAAAAGGGACAAGGGATAACGAAAACGAGGAACGGGGCGACAAGACGGAACGGGAGAAGGGAGAAGAACAAACAACGGAAAAAGACCCCCACCAGCAAGTACGCTCTCAACAATTAAACAAACGGGAAGAGGGACTCTCTAATAACACTCAGTAAGTGACTGATTGTGTTTTTAACCCAGTTAGAAGTAAACGCCGTAAATTAAGCTGGGTCAGACAAATTAGGCCTACATTGTGGTCTAAGACCTAGCATCAACTCATAGCTTAACAAAGGTGAAGGTAGATTGCCCTAACCTAATTTGTTGAGGAATCCTACTGTGGACCTCAATTTATCTGCCCTGGACCATTTCCGGAATCTCTAGGCTGACCCCTACAAGGCTAGACTTAATCTACTCTATAGTTAGACTGGAGATATTAGGGGCGGGTTGATTGGGGACCAATTCATACAGAGCATTTTTCACATTGGTGGCCCGTGTGGGGGGAATTTACATACTTTAGGCTTAACTTTACTTAACAAAAATTGCAGAATTAGGCTAAATGGTCTAGCCTAAACCTAACCTAATCAAGCCTAAAGTAACAAACTTGCCTAATTAGGTCTACAACCTAGGGCCTAACTAGGAAACATTTACATTTAAGGAGTCCCATTCTCTTATAAGCTTAGATCTGAGTGACACAAATACTTGGGGGGATTTAACTAAATTTAAAACTTGACTATTTTGTCTGATTACTCAATTTATTTGATCTCTCGTCTCTGGTAATTCCTTCTTGTCCTATATTTCATTACGATCCCCAGTTAAACAATTTTGACTTAAACATGGACAGTGAGGAATTGAAACAATTAAAAAAGAAAAAGAGGGGAACGTTGGGCGCTGTTACTAAGGCTATCAACACTTTTAACAATATTACACAACCAGGTAAGGAAGATTTAGAGTATGTAATTCTTAAATTGGATAAACAAAAGAAGGACATAATAGCCATTGATGAGAGTATTTCAGAGTTAGTTGAACCCGAAATGGCTGATGAACAACTTACAGACCTTTACTCTGATAATGATCATCAGGTAATCTCAATTGAACAGCACATAAGGGGACTACAGTCTCGTTTGACCGACTTAACACCAAATAAACCTATTTCTGATTTTAATCAAAGTAGAGTTAACCTTCAACAAAATTTAAGTAACATGCCAAATCCTGAGTCACAAGAATTTAGGGCTAAGTTACCCACTTTGCTAGTACCAACATTTGATGGGGACATGGTACAATTCCCATCTTTCATTGAAAAATTTGAGAGTTCAGTAGGTAATAAACCTTATATTCCAACTGTTGATAAGTTTAGCTACTTAACTAGTTTCCTTAAAGGTCCAGCCTATAACACGATAGCCTATTTACCAGCTGTGGGTGATTCATATGAAATAGCTATTGATCTCTTGAAACGTAATTACATTAATAAAGATGAGATTATATTTGAATTAGCTCAACAAATTATTGATTTTGCACCCGTAAAAGATAATCATAGTGATATGGAAAATTTTTATTAAAAATTAGAAGCTATTATGGGACAACTGGTTAGCAATGAGATAGATGTTAAAGCTTCATCTTGGATTATACAAAGCGCAGTTCTTAGGTGCTTTCCTTTGAGGGTTAAAGATGTTTTAGTTCAAAAGACGGGAGAAAATTATCCTAATCTTGAAAACATCAGAAAACACTTTCCAACTATCCTAACTAATTTCAAATTGAGAATAGTTCAACACAAAATAAGACCCAGACTATGGATAAACCAAAGACTGTCCCAGAGACCAACTAGCTACAGCCAAACAGACAAAACTTGATACTGTAGAATCAAATGTGACCAATTGTAACACACGAACACCTACATTACAGAACTTTAATGTAACTGCTGCCTCAACTTACACACCACATTGCAAATTTTGTGCAAGTGATAAACACAGTAGTACTGGGTGTGGCAAATATTCAGACTTTAACTCAAGATCTAGAAGATGTGAACAGTTGAACCTATGTAAAAAGTGTACTGGCCAGGGACATTATAAGAAAGACTGTAAAACTAGGTTAAGATTCAATTGTAAGTTTTGTAAAAGTTCACGACATGTCTCATCAATGTGTGATTCACTGAAGTGTCCAAACAACAATACTCAAACTCAAAAGATACCCCCTCCAAACAAAAGTAATCAAGAAAATGCCACTTTCATGGGACATTCTGTTTGTTCAAACAACGTAACAAAAAACACTGAGGTTCTTTTACCAACTATTACTTTGGACTTAGTGAATGGTGAGGGTAGCACCACTCCAGTGAGATTTCTTATAGACTCTTGTTCTCAACAAACATTTGTTTCGCAAAATCTAGTTAATAAATTGGGTTTGACACCAAACCCGAATGAACAAGAACTCAATATCACATCCTTTGTTAAGGATAACTCAAACAAAAATAGCTATAAGACAATTGACCTGGAACTACATGTAGAAAATGAATTAGAAAAAATTAAAAGTCATTATTCCAAAAGTAGGACAAAACAAACTGGTTGTACCCAAACTAGAACAAACCATCAATCATTTGAGAAAACAGCAATATAGCTGATAGACATATCACAAACAACACAGTAGCTAACATTGAAATGTTAATGGGGGCAGATTATATTCATCTTATTCATAGGGGCATAGTGAAGATAAGTAATGGTATAGCTTATCAGACACCATCAAGAATAGCCCCTTTGGGTGACCTATCCACATACAACCTAGACCTAAACCAAAATAGTTAATGACTAACAAATACTATGTGCCTCAACTCAGTCCTACATAACACCACATAGCAACACTTTGAATATTATTATAACAACTGAGAACATTAATTCATCACTATCAAATGAAACTCTGGATGAGGCAATTCAAACTTTATGGTTGCTTGAATCTGTGGTATACATGACACAAATCAAACATCAGAAGATTAGTTAATGGTAGAAAGATTTGAAGACACCATTCAGTGCAAAGACAATAGTTATTTTGTTGAGTTACCTTGGAAAATAAATTGTCCAACTTTAAGAGATAATCTCAAAGTAGCTAAAGGACATTTATATAAAGTAATGGAAAAGCTCAAACAAGATAATAGAATTCAAATGTACAGTGATATCTTCAAAGAACAGCTACAGAAAGGTTTCATTGAAGAAGTAACAAATAACCCTTTTAAAAAAGATGGTTGTCATTATTTAACCCACAGGGGGGTTTATCGACAAGATGCCCCAACAACAAAACTCAGAGTAGTATATAACTGTAGCCTCAAAGGCAGTGATAAACACAGTTTGAATGATTGCCTGATTGAGGGTCCTAATCTCATTTCTGACCTTGTGAAGATCTTACTCAGGTTCAGGTTAGATAAATATGCCTTACAAAGTGACATTTCAAAGGCATTTTTGAGAATAAATCTTAAAAATGAATATGACAAGAACCAACTTAGGTTCTTATGGTTCAGGGATCCATTTGATTTGAATAAAGGGTTCATAACCTATAGATTCAATGTTGTGTTGTTTGGAGCCAATTGCTCACCTAGCCCATTAGCATTGACAATTAGACATCATTTGAACCAGTTTAATAACTCTTTAACACTGAACTTCCTCAAGGATCATTTTTATGTAGACAATCTAATAGGCTCAACATCAACAAAATCTGAATTATCTGAGGTCTATGAACACTCTCAAAACATTATGCAACAAAGTAACTTTGAACTTAGAGAGTGGATTTCAAATGATGAGGATTTAAACAAAAATATTTTAAAGGATAATAATGGTCTTACTTAGCCATCAGACAGAGTTAAAACTTTAGGTATGAACTGGTATTTGGATGCAACTTCTAACAATCATGATTCAATCTGCACTAAAAGTTTTAAACTTGATGAGGAAGCAAACACTAAAAGACAAATATTATCAGAGGCTTCAAAAATGTTTGACCCCATGGGTCTATTCCTGCCTTCAACAATAAAATCAAAGATTCTCCTCCAAGAAGTTTGGAGGACAAATGTTGGGTGGGATGATCCAATAACAACTGAAGATCAAAAATCTTGGAAGAAGTTAGTTGTTGATTTAACAAAAGTGCAGAACATTAAAATACAAAGGTGCTGTGGGTTTAGGGATAAGCCCCAGAGACTTCATGTGTTTGCTGATGCAAGCACACAGGCTTATGGGTGCTGTGCGTACCTTGTAAGTCTTACAGAAAGTCATCTAATTTATGCATCTACCCGAACCATACCTCAATTGGAACTATTGGCTGCTGCATTAGCCATTAAAACCATTTCATTGCTTAAGGATGCTTACCATGATGTGAACATAACTGATATCCACATCTGGCTCGACAGTCAGATTTGTCTTGCCTGGATACGGAATGATAGCATTAATAGTAAGAACATCTTTGTAAGAAATAGGCTAAAAGAAATAGCTGAAGCTAATAAAAGCCTACAAGTCAACTTTCACTATGTTCCAACTAAACAAAATCCAGCAGACTTTCTGACCAGAGATTTATCCTACAAGTTGTTGAAGTCAAACAAAACTTGGTTCATGGGACCTAAGTGGCTCTGTAATACAGACCAATGGCCTGTGGAACAAATTAGCTTAACATTAAATTTAATCTTTTCGAATGAAAAGGTTGAACCAATCACTAATTATGAACATTATTCTGATTTCAGCAAACTTGTCAGGGTCACAGCCTACTGTTTGAGGTTTGCTCACAACTGTTTAACTACAATTAACAAACAGCTAAATAAGAACAATCATAATTATACAGAAGTTGCAACCAAGTACTGGATAGGGCATGCACAACAAAAGGAGTACAATAAAGAGTTAGAATTCTTGACTAATGGGAAACAAACAAAAGAGCCTGTACCATCAGTAGTTGTGGATCTAAACTTGTTCAGAGATGAGGAAGGTCTTCTAAGGTGTAAAGGGAGATTAGACAAATCAAAACTGTCTTACAAAAGCAAACATCCAATCCTTTTACCTAGATTTAGCTATTTGACAACATTAATCATCAGACAAACACACAATGATGTACATCACATGGGGTACCACAGATACTAACTGCATTAAGAAAAACTTATTGGATACCCAAGGGAAGGATCACTGTTAAAACAGTCCTGAGTGAGTGTGTCACATGTAGGCGTATTCATGCTAGGCTCTATAGGAAACCAAATCCTCCTGCTTTGCCAGAGGAGAGAGTTACTCTCAACAGACCCTTTGAGACTGTAGGCATTGACTATACAGGAGCATTGACTGTAGGGGTGGTTGACAAAATATGTACATTGTACTGTTTACATGTGCTGCCTCACGAGCTGTTTATCTGGATGTTGTGGAGGACCTTACAGCAGAATCTTTTGTTGCTGTCTTTAAGAGATTCTATGCACGACATTCAGAACCCAAGACAGTTTGGACTGACAATGCTACATATTTCAAGGCTGGTGAATAGGTCATCGACGACTTGTTAAGCAATGAACTCACACAATTATATGTACAAAATTCAAACATAAAGTGGAAGTATATTCCGGTTGCCTCTCCTTGGTATGGTTCTATCTGGGAGAGGAATATACAAACAGTAAAGAATTGCTTGAAGAAAGCAATTGGTAAAAAACAGATACACTTGTTTGAGTTGCTCACTCTCTTGGCTGAGATTGAGAACATCATCAACAATAGACCACTCACTTATGTGAGTGACAACATTAATGACCCGGAACCATTAACTCCAAATCATTTGATTCGGGGAGAACAAATTAGTCTCCTGCCAGACTACAATATAGACTCTTCAGAAGACCCAAACTGGACTCAACGACATGATGAACTCCAGACTAAATTACAACACTTAACTAGAGTTGAAGCTCATTTCATTAAACAGTGGAAAACTGAGTACTTGATGGGTCTAAGGGAGATACATAAACAAATGACTAAGAAGGATTGGTCTGACACAATTAAGGTAGGGACCTTGTTCTCATACATGACAGTACTCCAAGACAATACTGGCCTCTGGCTAGAGTTTTAGAACTCAGACCAGGGGCAGACGGGGTAACAAGAGTGGTCAAATTAAGGACTTCAACGGGTGACACAGCAAGAGACATTTCTCTTTTGTACCCCCTAGAGTCTGGACCCAAAACAATGGACTTTGGAGAGCCCTCTCCACCGACAGTAACAACTGGAAACACTGAACTTCCAGTAACTATTCCCTTGACAGTAGGAGCGGTAACGCATCCTACTACAACATTGACAGACACAAGACCTCAGCGATAAACAGCGTTAAAGGCGCGACTAATTTTACAACAAAAAATAGATGCTGGGGAATTGTAATTTCATCTTCTAACTTTCACTTTTCCTTTTCTTATGGTAAAGACCATGGACAGTTTCATCCTATGGATGTATATTTTCTCTTCTAATTAAATGCTACATCTTCTCCATGAGAAGGTGAGGATAGTCACTGTTAATGAGATTAACAGGCATTTACAGTCAAATAGTTAGCTAGTCTACACTCAGACATAAAAATTGGTGACAATGACACCAAGATTTTTATCTCCCGGGGCCCCCAGTATATGGAAAACTGATGTGTGGGTAGTTGGGAGGTAACAAAAATGGTTCACTGAGTAGGTAGGTAGTTAATCTAACAATTATTAAATTCCTTTTATGTCAATAACTGGGTGGATGAAACCAATTGGTTGCTCACCAGAGTTATTCTCCACACTCGTATTTATATACTGTGTGACAAGAGCGTGCTCGGTAATAGATATATATTACCGATCAACCAACCGAAAAAAAAACCAAAAGGACGCTGGTGGAAAAAGGCCTGGGAAAAAAGGGACAAGGGATAACGAAAACGAGGAACGGGGCGACAAGACGGAACGGGAGAAGAGAGAAGAAAAAACAACGGAAAAAGACCCCCACCAGTAAGTACGCTCTCAACAATTAAACAAAAGGGAAGAGGGACTCTCTAATAACACTCAGTAAGTGACTAAATTGCATGTGCGGTAAGTTCACCGCCATCAATTCACCGCGGGAAAGTTCACCGCCATCAATTCACCGCGAGGTAAGTTCACCGCGAGGTAATTTCACCGCGAGGTAAGTTCACCGCGAAGTAATTTCACCGCAAGGTAAGTTCACCGTAAAATGAATAAAATTAAAAAGAATTTTTTAACTTAAGAATTTAATATAGGGTTTAGCAACACTATTTAAAAACATTAAAATATAATTAGGACAAAAATTAAAAAAGTATTTAATTTTTATTTAGCCACAAAATTTAAAAACAAATAATATATAATTAGGAAAAATATTTAACCACATTTAATTTTTATTTAGCCCCAAAATTTAAAAACAAATAATATATAATTAGGAAAAATATTTAACCACACTATTTAAAAACATTAAAATATAATTAGGACAAAAATTAAAAAAGTTAGGTTAGGTTAGGTTAGGTTAGGTTTTTAAATTTTGTGGCTAAATAAAAATTAAATACTTTTTTAATTTTTGTCCTAATTATATTTTAATGTTTTTAAATAGTGTTGCTAAACCCTATATTAAATTCTTGTTAAGTTAAAAAATTCTTTTTAATTTTATTCATTTTACGGTGAACTTACCTTGCGGTGAAATTACTTCGCGGTGAACTTACCTCGCGGTGAAATTACCTCGCGGTGAACTTACCTCGCGGTGAATTGATGGCAGTGAACTTTCCCGCGGTGAATTGATGGCGGTGAACTTTCCTGTAAACGACTAATTGTGTTTTTAACCCAGTTAAAAGTAAACGCCGTAAATTAAGCTGGGTCAGACAAATTAGGCCTACATTGTGGTCTAAGACCAAACATCAACTCATAGCTTAACAAAGGTGAAGGTAGATTGCCCTAACCTAATTTGTTGAGGAATCCTACTGTGGACCTCAATTTATCTGCCCGCTCTGGACCATTTCCGGAATCTCTAGGCTGACCCCTACAAGGCTAGACTTAATCTACTCTATAGTTAGACTGGAGATATTAGGGGTGGGTTAATTGGGGACCAATTCATACAAAGCATTTTTCACAGTGTAATGTTGATCACTATACTTGAATCTAAATTGCCTAGCTCAATTTTGCTTGAATTAAGTAGGGGACACTCTACGGAACATGCATACATCCCCCTTCAGCAGATGTTAAGCCTTTTAGGCACAGAATTAGCAAGACGAGAGGGAACTGAGTTTGCACAGTGGGATGTTAAACAAGGTGACAAAGGCAGGCACAGCACCAAAGTTTCTACAAAAAGGAATAGTCCGGGTACAGTGTCTCTACATGCATCCTCTGAGAATAAATTAAAGGAATCAAGGAATGCATATTTTGCGAAGGCAACCACAAGTCATATAAATGTGAGGTGGCTGAGGCTTTACCTGTTGAAGAGAGAAAGGACACGGTAACTAAGTCCACAGCATGTTTTAAATGTTTTTTGAAAGGTCACAGAGCAAGGTTTTGTAAATTTAAAATTTTGTGTAAAAAATGCCAAGGCTGGCATCAGCCATTATTGAGTGAAAACACTCCTAGTAGGCCTACCCCAGAAGTAGAGACATCAGTGGCACCAGAGCCGGATTTAGACGTGTGGAGGCCCTGGGCAGCCTCCATGTGGAGGCCCCCCTACCTTAGGGGAAGACATAATTGAAGTCATCCATAAGATTCATAATATAATTAATATACATACACTTTCAAAACATCGTGCACTCTTGTGTCTGTCCATTCCACTCATTTCTGCAAAAAATGAAAGCCTCGGGTTACTCGGGTATTCCATTATAGTGAGAGTAGGCCTAAAAGAGTAATAAAAACAAAATAATAATCAATACACAACAAATAGTAATTGGTAAAAGTTTATGTACTACAGTGGTATTGGATGCGCGTGTTTTTTTGTTGATCATCTATCGGGTTTTTCTAGTTTCGGTTTTTTTCTATTTTGATAATGGCTTGTCAATATGTGGAGGCCCCCAAGATGTGGAGGCCCATGGGCAGCTGCCCACTTTGCCCACTCCTAAATTCGGCTCTGAGTGGCACATGTCCATACTATGAAAGGGAGTAAAAGTAAAGGGGGATTATTGCAAACAGCTGCAGCATTATTAATTGGGAATGATGGAGAAGCTACTGTAAGAGTGTTGTTTGATAGTGGGAGCCAGTGTGGCTTTATTAAGACCAGAATTTCCAGAAATTTGAAGTTTAAAGAACTTAAGAGGGAAAATTTAAGAATTTCTGGGTTTGGGGGTTCCGTTCAAAACCGAACCAAAGTTAAGAGGGTAGAAGTTCTCGTTAAGGGGTTGTTACCACAAAGTCCCATTATCAAGGTCCAAGCTGTAGAGATTGAGGAACTTTGTGCTTCAATCACTACTTGTTTAGATATGGCATGTGTACAAGATATTAGTCTTTTGATTGGAGCTGACTATTATTGGGACTTCATCACTAGTAACATTGTCCGCACTTCTCAAGGTCCTGTAGCTATTGCTACATGGTAGCTATTGCAATGAAATGGAGGTTAAAGCTCTTTTTGGTAAGAGTGAGGAGAACAGCCATGGTTTGGAAAGGCATTTGAAAGGCTTTTGGGAACTTGAATCCATTGGCATAAAGGACAAACAGGAGAAGCAGGCGGCAAGTACAGTGAACAGTGATGTTTTGGAGCAATTTGAAAAAGGTATTGGGTTTAGAGATGGTTGCTACGAAGTTGGCTTCCCTTGGAAGGATTCTTGCAAACCCAGCTTAAACCTTCAGCTAGCCAATAGGAGGTTGGAGACTTCATTGCACAGGCTAAGGAATGAGGAGTTGTTAAATGAATACGATGAGGCCATCCTAAGCTATGTAAAGGAGTGCTATGCTGAAAAGATGCAGGGTGAGCTAGTGAGCCAGGAGGCACATTATCTCCCACACCATGCAGCGGTACGACGAGACAAAACTACCACCAAACTGAGGGTAGTTTTTGATGGTTTCTTTGAATGACTGTTTGGTGGCTGGGCCAAATTTAAATGTAGATTTATTTTCCTTGTTACTGCGATTCAGGTTTGGTAGCGTAGCATTGACTGCAGATGTGAAGCAAGCCTTTTTGAGGATAAAGTTAAGACCAGAGGACAGAGATGCAGTAAGATATCTGTGGGTGAATACGAAAAACTTATTGGAAAATGAACCCAAGGTTCAAGCATATAGAATGAAGTCAGTGTTGTTTGGCCTCAGCTCTAGTCCATTTCTATTGGCAGTTACTATGCAGTACCATTTTAAGAAATATTCTGAAGTCTAACCTAATACTATTGAACACATAAGGCAAAATTTTTATGTTGATGATTTGCTGTGTTCAGTGGATAATACAGAAATGGCTAAACAGATATTCACGGAGGCTAGAGCTATAACGAGGGAGGCTGGCATGGAGCTTAGAAAATGGCAGACCAATCATTCTCAGTTACAACAGTTTATGAGTCAGTTCTGTGTAGGACCTGATGCAGCATAAAGTATTGAGGATTCTGGTATTAAGGAGTTATGGGCAATAGACACAAAGGTGCTAGGCATTGTTTGGCAACAAGGAGATGATTTGTTTGCCTTCAATGAGAAATCTTTAGTGGAGTTGGCTGAGAATAAGACAAGGTGGACAAAACGTACAGATCTTAGTTTGGCTTCGAAGGTCTTTGATCCTCTTGGATTCCTGGCTCCATTTGTGATAAAGTAAAAAATTTGGTTTCAGAGCCTCTTGGAAATTGGACTTGGTTGGGACCAAGAGTTACCCGATCATATGGTGGTGAAGTGGAAATACTGGTTCAAATAATTGGCACATCTTGGAAACATTAAAATCCCAAGATGGTACTTTGGAGAGTTGAACAATAGTCCAGATAATTTAGTGCTGCACATCTTTTGTGATGCAAGTGAGGAAGCCTCTGCAACTTGCATTTATATAAGAGGCACATTCAAAGAGGAAGTAAGTTGCAGGTTGGTTGCTGCAAAGAGCAGAGTAGCACCTTTGAAAAGGCTTTCTCTTCCAAGGTTGGAATTGATGGGTGCAGCCATTGCTAGTCGGCTTGCAGTTACAGTGCAGAACTCTTTGAGCCTTTATGAAATTCCAAGCTATTATTGGACAGGCTCCACTATAGTTTGGCACTGGTTAAGAAGCCAGGCACACACGCAGATCCAAAGCAATGGAAGCATTGTCCAGGCACCCAAAACCCAGATGATTCACCAACACGAGGAATTTCAGTGAAAGATCTTGCACAGTCAAGTTTTTGGTGGAATGGACCAGAGTGGGTAAAACTTGGAAGTGAAAACTGGCCTTCTAATCAACCTATTGTAGGAGAATGCTAGGCTGAAGAAGAATGGGTGAGTGAGATGAGAAAATGTACTGTGAACAGTTGTCAAGTTATGCACCAGGACCCCATATTGAGGCTTGAGGACATTAGCAGTCTGAAAAGGTTGTTAAGAGTGACAGCATGGGTATATAGATTTACAACAACATTAAGGGAGAAACAAGAAGGGAAGGAATTCTGAACAGTGAGGAGATTCAGCAAGCCACGCACTACTGTCGGGTGGTATATGTGCAGAAGAAAAAATTTGGTGAAGAGAGAAAATTGCTCACCAGCAGTCCATTACAGGTTCTACGAACACATTCTGCTCTCAAGAGTTTGGATGTGTTTTTGGATCAGGATTTATTGAGAGTAGGAGGTTGACTACAGTTTTCTGGGCTTCTAGAGGAGAAAAGCCATCCAAATTTGCTACCCTCTGGGGGGGGGCACTTTGTGGAACTTTTGATCCTGGATAAGCATGATAAGTTGTTACATACTGGAGTTAGCATGGAGTTAGTAAAAGGGGTCTTGCATAGATGTGTGGTTTACAAGCGTTGGAGTGCAAAGCCTTATCATGAAAAGGTGGGTCCACTTCCAAGAGAGCGGTTTGTCTATACTGCCCATTTGATGTATTTGGAGTAGACTTTGCAGGTCCAGTCTATATGTATGAGCAAGAGGAGTCCAACAAAGGTTATATATGTCTTTTCACGTGTGCTACCACCAGAGCAATCCATTTGGAGTTGGTAAGCAACTTAAGTAGTGATGTATTTCTTTTGACCTTTTAAAGGTTTGTGAAAAGAAGGGGTTTCCCAAATAAAATCTTATCGGATAATACAAAAACTTTCAAAAAGACTGCAAAGGAACTCCAAAAAGTTTGGTTCTTGCTAAAAGAGGAGGGATTCCAATCCTACTTTTCACACCATGGGGTACAGACGGACGTACCGAATCGGGGGGGGGGGGGGGCGACAGAGGCGGTCGCCCCCTTTGGGCCTTGTACCGGTGTCTATTGATGTGCTTATCTCTATAATTATGTACTAAAGTTTTGTACATACAGTTAGAGATAAGCAGGTTTTGTTTTAGTTTGTATATTTTATACTAAAATACATTTTAAATTGTTACGAATTTATTCTATATACATTAATATAATGACAATACATGCAAATTTTTTAGTTTACATATTTATATTTGTTGAATATTCAAACTTTCCGCTATTATTCAAAAAGACGTTATGTGAATTTAAAAACAGTCAAACATTCGCCAACCCGCGACTGTAGAATTTTACCCACCAATTAGTTTTAAAACTTTCAGTTGTACTGTCTTGTGCACAATGAAAGCTCAAAAATTTTTCAGTATTCTCTATGTTAAATCTTGTCTGTACACACATAGTAATGTAACTATCATTTTTTACTCAGTATTTTTCGCATGAAAAATGTGTGGTAAATCTATTCATTTATCTAATTTAGTTTACACCTGCTGTAAATAAGGCTTTGTTAATACATGAATATTGGCTCTAGTAAATGTTTATGTATATACAATTATACATACTCGTATGGTATATACACACCTTTGTTTTGGATACTCACACGACCCCCGCTTGACCAAATCCTGGGTACGCCCCTGGGTACAGTTGAAGTTTATTGTTGAGAGAGCATCATGGCGGGGAGGATTTTCGGAAAAGCTAGTGAGAAGTGTAAAGTGTCCATTAAAGAAACTTTTGGCTAATGTTCCTTTGAGCAAAGAAGAATTCTGCACTGTTTTATGTGAAGTAGAAGCAATGATGAACAGCAGGCCCATCACCTTTGTTTATAACAGTATGCAGGATGCAGAGCCATTGACACCAAATCATTTTCTTTGTGATAAACGATTAACATCAAGCCCCAGTTTTGCCAGAAGACTTACAGCCTATCCAAAGCAGTCAAGAAGAGTTAACCAGAAGGTTTAAGTACCCTGAAGAACTACAAGATCAGTTATGGAAGAGGTGATAGATGGAATACTTGCCAGAACTCAATTATTACCCATCAGGCAATGTAAAGGGCTTCAATGCAAATTGTATCAAGGTGGGAGAAGTGGTAATGATTAGGGATGAAAGACCAAGGCAATGCTGGAAGCTTGGCATAATTGAAGAGTTGTTTGTTGGCAAAGACAATTTAGTTAGGTCTGCACTGGTAAAGACTTCAGGAGGAAAGTTAAAGAGACCTATACAAAAACTCTATGCTTTAGAAATCAGCAAAAACACAGATAGTCAAGATGAAACATTTGAGTTCCAGCCTCATGGAGAAGGCTTGGCTAAACTTGCAGAAGGTAATGACAACAATGCCTCTTCGGTAGGGAGTGTTAGAAAATCTAAAAGAGGAAGAGCCATTGTTGCCCCAAGGCGATATGATGACTAAGCTGATTGATGCAGCATTGCTTGTATATATTAAGTTAAGGTGTATATATATATATATATATATATATATATATATATATATATATATATCCATCTCATAATTGTAAGGTTAGTGACAAATTCACTTAATTTAGAGCTAGCATTTTTGAACTCTTGTGACATCATTGTTTGGGCACTCTTGTGGCATCATTTTTTTGCGGCGCACTGTCGCGTCCTTTCTACTCGTTTGTTGAATGCTGCACTTACAGGGCGTGGTCTTATAGAGAGCTCTATTGCAATTCAGTTTGGTTGTTTAGATACAAGATTGTTGTATCGTGCAATGGTGTAGGTTGCGTTGTTGTTGCAAGGTTTAGAAAGAAGACCATAAATAGTGCTCCTTTTGTTTTTTTTCTTAATTTTATGCAATTGAGGCCTAAGGTAGATCCACATCGAGTCAACAACCCTGAGGTAGGACCTAATAGGACCTCCAAGTCCGTAAGTTTGTTTTAGTCTAGCGTAACTTAGGCTATAAGTTAAAGTAGCCCCTCATAGCTTGGCCGTTCAAGGCTCAGCTGGGATTCTGATCCGAATCAAGATAAATAAAAATAACACTGAAATTAGAATCTCTTCTAAAGATTTTTTTTTTATCGTATCTGGACTCACTTCTAGGAAGGCGTACGGTCCTGGTGGTGTTCCTCCTGTTGTTCTCAAGAACGGTGCTTCTGTGCTGACACCCTGCTCAGGTAAACCCTTTCATTTTTGTCTTTCATCTGTTACTTTCCCTTTCTGCTAGAATTGCGTTTTCATTCAGCCAGTACCAAAGAAGAGTGACCGCTCTCAACCCTCCAACTATCGTCCAATTGCTTTGATTTCTTGCCTTCCTAAAGTTTTTTAATCT
Source organism: Bathynomus jamesi (assembly GCA_023014485.1). Classification (NCBI taxonomy): domain Eukaryota; kingdom Metazoa; phylum Arthropoda; class Malacostraca; order Isopoda; family Cirolanidae; genus Bathynomus; species Bathynomus jamesi. Next base: position 139,664 of record JAJOZX010004991.1, on the reverse strand, counting down.
ATCTTCAATAGGAGGATCTTATTTCAGATCGTCAGTATGGGCTCCGCAAGGAACAGTCTACTGGCGATCTTCTTACATATCTCTCTTAATCTTGGTCATCCTCCTGATCAAAAGCTTTTGATAGAGTTTGGCACAAATCCTTAATTTTCCAACTACATTCTTTCAGTTTCTATCCTTCTATTTGTGCCTTTATCTAATTCCCTTTCTGGCTGATCTGTAGCTGCCTTTGTAGATAGTTACCGTTCTCGTAAACCTAAACCTGTTAATAGTAGTGTTCCTCAGAGCTTTGTCCTGTCGTCCACTCTCTCCTTTTTATGATAATAAAACCCCACTCTAATAGACAGAGTTTATTTCCACAACAGTTTCGATGCACACTGGCATCCTCCCGAAGAGGATGCCACTGGGCATCGAAACTGTTGTGGAAATAAACTCTGTCTATTAGAGTGGGGTTTTATTATCATATTTTGACCTTCACGTAGAAAAAAGTGGTCTTTTTGCATATCTCCTTTTTATTTACCAATGATCTTTTAAGTCGCACTTCCTGCCCTACCTATCCACTCCAATGTCGATGATTCCACCTTCCACTTCTCCACTCGTTTGACAAAGCGTCCCTCTCAACAGTCACTCCATGGTTCGTGTGAGGCGGTTATGGCGCACCTGACCTCTGATAGTTTTACTATCTGTAATTGGAGCAGAGAAAATTATGTGGATTTTAATGCCTCAGAAACCCAATTCTTTTTTCTACTTACTCGTTACAATCTTCTACACGACTATCACCTTATCGTCAACAAAGCACAACTCAGTCCTTCTTCTCTTAACATTCTTGGATTTTCCTTTCCTCGTGATCTTTCTTGGAAAGATCACATATATTCTCTTTCTAAACCAGCTTCTCAGAAGTTAGGTGTGCTACACCGGCTCCACAGTTTCTTCACCCCTACTCAATTGCTGTCTCTGTACATTGGTCTTGTCTGCCCCTGTATAGAATACGCTTCTCTTATGTGGGGTGGCTCAACCCATATAGTTCTGCTTGATCCGATAGAATCAAAGGCTTTTCGTCTCATCAATTCCCCGCCTCTTACTGACTGTCTTCAAGCCCTCTCTCTCTTCGCCGCAATGTTGCCTCTCTCTTTCTTTACTATCGCTATCATAACAGACACTGCTCTAAATGCATGCTTCCTTCTTTGAGGAGAGCTTGCAGTACCCGACTTTCAACACATTCCCTCCCTTTTCTGTCCAACCCTCTAACGCAAGAGTTAATCGGTATTTTCAATATTTCATCAACACAACCGGTCAACTTTTAAATAAACTTCATCAATTCATCCTTCTCTTTAATATTTGACCTCCAATCTTCCAAATGCAGAGTGTCCAGGCATTTCGAAAACTCTGGACCTTCATTTCAGCTCTCTCCTTCTCCTTCTATGAGTAAGAGGGCGGCATTTTTGCGGGTGTTCGCCCTCGGCTTCTCCTTCCTGCATAAAAAAAGGTGTCAGCAACATGGCGGGTGTAGTGGAAGTAGTAATCCAACCAATCTTCAGAAAACTTCAATGGGACATCCCAATCAAAGAAAATCCAATTTTTGGATATCTGAAATAATAATATTGTAAATCGAAAAAGTGGGAGGGATACAAGATATGTCCTCTTAGTCAGAAAAATGTTGGGGGGGGGGGGGGGGGGTCGTGTTGTAAGAGTCCGGTTTTATTTATTTAGACCTTACAAGTTTTACGTAGATAATTAACTATATGCCAGGGTCACCAGCGCCCAAGTACTAGATTGGCATCTGGCACTGCGGCGCAAAGTTAATTTTAATAAAAGAGGGAAGGACTGATTATTAAATCAATATGAATTTTTATATTTTATTAACAACAATTAATAAGTATATGCAAAGGGGATTTTTACCCGTAACAACTTTGATGGACTTATAATGGTGAGATTAAATAATGCCCCGTTTGGCTAATATATAACAGTCTGCAAATAATACTGATTATAATAATGATATGCAATAATACTAATAATAATAATAGCAATATATATAGCATAATAGCAATAATAACAATAATAACTAAAAGATAATAGCCACAATGACAACCTTGTCTGCAAAGACAGACAAGAATACTGTAAGTAATATTTCGGAGAAAAAGAATAATAAAAATGGCAAAAATTAATAATCAATATACATATGCTTTATAGGCCCAGTAACCTGTGGATGATAAATTACAGTTAATTCTCATTATGGGATTGTGTTAAGTTGAATGGGAGAACTAAGGAAGTATGTAGGCTACAAATGATTAGTAGGCCATAAATGACTTGAAACATAATAGGCTTATAAAGTAAAGTAAAATATACTAAGAAATTTAATAGGCAGGCCTTTGCCTCTTCAACATATTGAGCTGAGGTTAATCTAAAACAAAGACTATGGTAGGCCTCAGTTAGGCTAGTTACAATTTGGCTTTAGCCTAGACCTAACTTAGCCTAAGTAATTTATTATATGAATCTTACATTACTATTTGTAGTATGAATCTTAGTACTAATTGCAAATGGTATAAGGCGTTAGTATCTGCAGTATGCGGTATTGCATACAGATATGAAATAGTAAAGAATAAATATTATAAATACAAAACATACCACAAAGGAACTTTGCTTGCTGGCGGGTGATTTCGAATAAATGTTTTTTTGGCGTCCTTTGTGTTGTCGTTGCACACAAGTTTGTTTTTACTTAATAATTTTACCAACCAGCCAAAAAATCCTTAAAAGCCCATTCATGTCTAGTCACACCACACTGAATTCTTAAGAATTAAATTTGATCACTGGACATATTTAACTTGTATTTATTTATTTATTTATTTTATTTAAATATTTCACTCATGCCAATTTGTGGCAGTTTTCACTAATAAAGAATACTCTTGTGGTGCAAGGCACTACAAGTACTGCCCCCCCCCAAAAACATGGTTGTCAGGGGTAAAAAAAAAACACTTAAATGTCAAAACGCACTGGCTTACGAATGACTCTTCCAGAACGAGTCGTTGTTTGCTTTTGGATGGCAATATCCTGCAGCACTGGTTCTGAAGGCATGGATGGTGCTACAGGTGCAGTAGGGACATTGGGGGAAGGGGATTCTTGGTGCCTGTGCGATGGAGCCACTGGCTGGTTCAAAGACAGTTGGTTGCGATAATGAAGGAGAATTGGAAGAGGGATGATAGATTGTTGTACCCTCGGATGAGGTGGTGGTACATAGGATTTAGGAAGGGTAGATTGCTGTACCTGTATATGAGATGAAGGTACAGAAGATTGAGGAGGGATAGGTTGCTGTACCTGTATTTGAGGTGGAGGTACAGAAGATTGAGGAGGATAGGTTGCTGTACCTGTATTTGAGGTGGAGGTACAGAAGATTGAGGGAGGATAGGATCTTTTGTTGGAGAAAAATCAAGGTATGCTGGTTTCAAGCGGTCCACAGAAACGTTTCACGCTTGCCCACCTTGTCAATGATGAAAGTTTTGGGTTACGGTCTAGCACAAGGAAGGGACCATCATAGGGACAGTGAAGAGGGTAGCGGTGAGCATCATGTCTCAAGAAAACATGTGTGCAAGTTTGTAAATCAGGGGAAACGAAGGTAGTTTGTGAAGTGGAAGTTCTAGGTGCTGTGGGACGAATTTGCTTCATAACAGAGCGTAATGTCTTAACATACGAAGCAGGATCACATGCGGGGTTAATGGGTGTAGGTGTGAAAAATTCTCCGGGTAACCGGAGTGTGGTACCGTAAACTAATTCTGCTGCAGAGCATGCAAGATCAGTCTTCAGAGCAGTACGAATTCCGAGTAGGATTAGGGGTAGCCTGTCCACCCATGTAGTAGATGGATCAGTGGCTCGCAAGGAACTTTTAAGTTGACGATGGAAGCGTTCTATCACCCCATTGGATTGCGGGTGATAGCTTGTTGTTCTGATGCGCTCAGTCCCAAGAAGGAGCATGAGTTCCTTCCATAAGGCCGATTCAAACTGGGCACCTCTGTCTGTGCAAATGGTTGCAGGTATTCCAAAACGGGAAACCCAACATGAAACAAAGGCGTGAGCTACTGCAGAAGCAGTACAAGAAGTCAAAGGAACAGCTTCTGGCCATCTTGTGAACCTATCAATGACAGTGAGAAGATAGGTATAACCTCGAGAAGAATAGAGGGGGCCGACTATGTCTAGGTGTATGGCCTCAAAACGAGCCTTTGGCAAAGGAAAGGTACCAATTTCTGACTTTGTGTGTCGGTGAACTTTGGCACGCTGACATTGAAGGCAAGATCGAGTCCAATTGCGGATATCTTTGTGCATACTTGGCCATACAAACCTAGCTGCAATTAATTTTTGGGTGGCCTTAATTCCCGGGTGAGAAAGGGAATGGAGTTTAGCAAAAACAGCTCTTCGCAGCCCTTGTGGGACCAACGGTCGAATATGCTCAGTCGAGACGTCACATAAAATTAGTAAGTCTGACTTGGGTTCAACTGGTAAAGAGCGGACTTGCAATGAAGTGGGTGAATTAATAAGAGTTTGGAGGTCTGTATCCGTGGACTGAGCCTTAGCCATCTCTGAAAGGTTGATGTGAGAGTGTCCAGGGTCAGAAATTGCTGAGATGCGAGACAGCGCATCCGGCACAACATTCAAAGAACCTGAAATGTGTCGAATGTCTGAAGTAAATTGAAGAATAAAATCAAGGTATCTTCGCTCATTAGGAGCATGAGAGTCTGATTGAGAATGGAGAGCAAATATTAACGGACGATGATCCGTAAAAATGCTAAAGTCACGTCCTTCCAGGAATGACCTGAAATGACGGATGGAGAGGTATATCGCCAGCAACTCTCGACCGAAAGTGCTGTACCTCATTTGTGAAGGTGAGAGCTTGCGTGAAAAGAATGCGAGAGGTTCCCAAACGCCTGAAACAAGCTGCTGGAGCACTCCTGACACGGCAACGTCAGAGGCATCAGTGGCTAAGTTCAGAGGAGCGTCTGGTTGAGGGTGAACAAGGCATGTAGCTCGTGCTATAGCCTCTTTTGCTTGTGAAAAAGCGTTGGTAGCTTCGGGGTTCCACAGAACTGCAGTGGATCTGCCCCTTTTTGATTGGCGAAGAAGAGAGGTTATGGGTGCAAGAATGTTTGCACACTGAGGAATGAAGCGATGGTAGAAGTTTACCATCCCTAAAAGCGGCGAAGTTGCTTTTGAGTTTGCGGTTGTGGGAAAGACCTTATGACAGATACTTTATTTTCGAGAGGAGAAATGCCCTTCGAAGTAACTTTGTGTCCTAAGAAGGTGAGTTCATCTACAGCAAAGACACATTTTTCAGGGTTTAGCAATACACCATATTCTGCCAACCGAGAAAAAACTAAGCGTAAATGTTGAATATGTTCTGAGGGAGAAGAACTTGCGATGAGAATGTCATCGACATATGTGAAAGTGAAGGAGAGACCTCTCAACACTTCATCAATGAAGCGTTGAAAAGTTTGGGCCGCATTACGCAGTCCGTATGGCATTTTTGTCATTTCAAATAACCCAAAAGGGGTTGTTATAGCAGTTTTATGTATCATCAGGGTGTACAGGAATTTGATGAAAGGCTCGCACCAAGTCAAGGCGTGAAAATACTGTGGTGCCATGGAGAGCAGAAGTAAAATCGTGTAAGTGAGGAAGGGGATAGCGATCTGGAATCGTGTTGTCATTCAAAGCACGATAATCTCCACATGGACGCCAGTCTCCAGGTGTAGGTTTTGGGACCATGTGTAAAGCAGAGGCATACGGGCTACTTGAAGGCCGTATAATACCGAGTTCAGCATGTGTTCAAACTCTCGTCTCACAATTGCAAGACGATCTGGAGCTAAGCGACGTGGGCGGGTGAAAACAGGTGAGCCTACCGTATCAATACGGTGGACAACAGTGTGTTTAATAGGGGTATCCTTAGAACAGGGTTGAGTAAGGAAGAAAATTCATTTAGGAGCTGCTCTATAGCAGGTGAGCACTGTGGCAGAGAACTTGCCAATAATGAAGAGGGGTGCACGGTAGGAGAACCAATTACTGAAAGATGTGTGACATTATCAATTAATTGTGCTCTACGAACATCAACTAATAAATCATTAGCAGAAAGAAAATCAGAGCCTAACATTGGAGTATATACATCCGCGACAAGAAATATCCAGCGGAAAACACGTCTAAGTCCAAGAGAAACTGAAATAGAACGATGTCCATAAGTGTGAATAGATGAAGAATTAGCTGCACGTAAAATGAAAGGAGAAGGTCCGTTTGCACGGTCTGCGGCTGTTGCAGGAATAACACTGTATTGAGCTCCAGTGTCAATAAGGAATGCATAGCCTGAAAGTGGATCATGCAAGGTGAATGTTGGACCAGGTGGTGCAGTAGTTGTGAATCATTAAATTTTTGTGGAAGAAGGTTAGTATTGCTGTGGGAAGGAGTTTGTGTTGTATTTGGAGAATTAGTTGGGGGTATTAAATTAGCTGTGGTTGAATAAGTAGGTTGCGATTCTTTAACTTTACTTGCGTACGTAGGTGTTGGTTTGACAGTGTTAAATGAGGTAGTGGTAGGGTTAGTTGAAGTAAGGATAGGAGGAGAGGCTTGAGAGGCTGTAGCGTCAGACGCCTGTGACACCAGCCTGGTTAGTTTAAAGGAGGGTTAGGAGTCCATGGGCAAGGTGTGAGACAGCGCGTTGCACGATCTTTAAACTTTTCATGATACCAGCAAGGAGGGGTATGAACAGTAGACTGTGGTAAGGAAATAGGTTGAGAATGGGGCTGAGTAGTGGGGATTGAGGATTGAGGATGAGGTAAGGCTAATAGATTTGGATTAGGAGCAACCAACTGACCTGTTTGCGGTGGCTGTGGTTGTAGGAGAACGAGGCGTTGTCCAGGTTCATATTGGGAGGCTCTAATTGGACCAGAGGGTCGTCCTCGTCTTGAAGAACTTCTCTCTCGTTCCCTGTTGTTAGCTAGCTCTATTCGGAGAGCTTTAAATTCATCTTTAAGTGTTTGTAGAATTTCGTTGGATACTTTAAGACCTTGTGCAGCCGGACTCAGATTGTCGTCCTGCGTGGCACAGATTTGGGGGTGATGGGTGTGGTTATCTACTTGGCCAAGGTGGATTTCAATCATCATCTTATCAGCTGTTTTGGCCATTGTGAGGAGGTCTGTATCATCTGGCATACAACGGAGCATTGGCCGTAGGGCAGTAGGGAGACCATTGAGGAAGCGGCGTCGCATTAAGGGTGAGTTTTTATCGTCTTCATTGGTCTGTCCAGCCAGGTCTTGCAGATGTCTCAGGAAGGCTGTTGGCGTTTGATCCCCAAGAACTTGGTCCTTGAGTAGAGCATTGAGTCGCTCTTCTTCTGATTGGCCGAGTCTCCTGACTAACTCGCTGAGGAGGCTCTCAAAAGCTTGGTCAGACGGAGGCAATAGAGTTACATCCCGCACTACTTTGTATACTTGTGTAGGCAGGAGGTTCTTTGTGACAGGAACTTGGTTCGTGGGTCCGTAACTCCTTTTATCTCAAATAATCCCGCAGTTGACTCACAAAGATTCCAGGCTCTTCAGCGGTGAATTGTGGAGTGGTAGGCTGATACATTGTGAGAAAGTCCGTTATAGGTGGTGAATTTGGAGTACCACCGTTGGATGACCCTAGGTTGTTATTGGTCATTGTGGCTATTATTTGTTACAAGGTACTAAAAAAAATTTAAAATGTGTCACAAACTGACAAGATTTCAACAAATGTTGTTGAATGTAAATAATGGCTTCAGGTAAGCTTGGTTGAGTATGAGACTCAATTTGAGTTATGAATGCCAATAACAAAAAGTTACGTAAAATTTTTTTTTTTTTTTTTTATGATGTAGCCCAATATTAGCAGAAAAATAGTCTGCGTATAGGCTATTTGCAAATATAGTAAAAAATTTTTTATGATGTAGCCCAATATTAGCAGAAAAATAGTCTGCGTATAGGCTGTTTGCAAAATATAAGTAAATTTGCATAAAAAAACTTTAGAAAATGCTGAATTTATAAAAAGGCAAAATAAAAGGAATATATTTTGCAATAGAATACACTTCCAGTACAGGTGAGTGCTTTGTACTAGTGAATTTAATAAAATTATAGATGCAGACTGAATATATTGACAAAAATTGAGAAAAAACTTTTAGAAATTTTTTTTTTTGCATAAATTACGGTGTTTGGTCACTCCAGGAGGTTACCAATTGTAAGAGTCCGGTTTTATTTATTTAGACCTTTACAAGTTTACGTAGATAATTAACTATATGCCAGGGTCACCAGCGCCCAAGTACTAGATTGGCATCCGGCACTGCGGCGCAAAGTTAATTTTAATAAAAGAAGGGAAGGACTGATTATTAAATCAATATGAATTTTTATATTTTATTGACAACAATTAATAGTATATGCAAAGGGGATTTTTACCCGTAACAACTTTGATGGACTTATAATGGTGAGATTAAATAATGGCCCGTTTGGCTAATATATAACAGTCTGCAAATAATACTGATTATAATAAGAATATGCAATAATACTAATAATAATAATAGATAATACTAATAGAATAATACAATAATAACAATAATAACTAAAGATAATAGCCACAATGACAACCTTGTCTGCAAAGAGACAGACAAGAATACTGTAAGTAATATTTCGGAGAAAAAGAATAATAAAAATGGCAAAAATTAATAATCAATATACATATGCTTTATAGGCCCAGTAACCTGTGGATGATAAATTACAGTTAATTCTCATTATGGGATTGTGTTAAGTTGAATGGGAGAACTAAGGAAGTATGTAGGCTACAAATGATTAGTAGGCCATAAATGACTTGAAACATAATAGGCTTATAAAGTAAAGTAAAATATACTAAGAAATTTAATAGGCAGGCCTTTGCCTCTTCAACATATTGAGCTGAGGTTAATCTAAAACAAAGACTATGGTAGGCCTCAGTTAGGCTAGTTACAATTTGGCTTTAGCCTAGACCTAACTTAGCCTAAGTAATTTATTATATGAATCTTACATTACTATTTGTAGTATGAATCTTAGTACTAATTGCAAACGGTATAAGGCGTTAGTATCTGCAGTATGCGGTATTGCATACAGATATGAAATAGTAAAGAATAAATATTATAAATACAAAACATACCACAAAGGAACTTTGCTTGCTGGGGGTGATTTCGAATAATGTTTTTTTGGCGTCCTTTGTGTTGTCGTTGCACACAAGTTTGTTTTTACTTAATAATTTTACCAACCAGCCAAAATAATCCTTAAAAGCCCATTCATGTCTAGTCACACCACACTGAATTCTTAAGAATTAAATTTGATCACTGGACATATTTAACTTGTATGTATTTATTTATTTATTTATATTTAAATATTTCACTCATGCCAATTTGTGGCAGTTTTCACTAATAAAGAATACTCTTGTGGTGCAAGGCACTACAGTGTCCCCCTGTCTCCTATCAATCTGCGCCCATGATATACTATATATGTATGAGAAAAATAATCGTTTAAATTTTAAGTCGTTTAAATAGTTTAAATTTGGCTTTATAAAACCTTTGATTTATGCAAGACATGTGTCAGGCGTAATAATGTACAATTGCGCTCATTATTCGTAGGACACTCTTCAGAACAGATAGCGACACCTGGCATATATTTGTTGTGTGTACTACAAACGGCTGTAAACTTGTAACCAGGGGTGTAGTACTGCAGGAGCGCACTGGAGCGTCGCTGCCGCACCTCCATTCATCCAAATTTTATTTATGTTTTTTTAGTTGATACTTGGAAATTGGGAACAGACTGAGATGAAAGCACTGGCTTCTAATTGTGATTTCAAACTTGGTTTACTTAGTTAAAAGGCATATTTTTATTGAAATAGGGAGCCAGATTTTCCCCTTAAATCTGATTTGTAATTGCAAAAATTGGATGAGTTAATTATTACGCCTCAGTGTACTACCGTAAAATTCGTGTATTCAACTTTTCGCTCATTCTGGGGGGTAACCTGATTAACTGATGTACCGGGACAAGGAAATAATAGCAGAATTTAAAATTATGAACCAACATGTCGGTATTTCCTTAGAGCTCCTGCACTTTAAAATTTGCCACTACACCCCCAGTGGCGGATTATCATTGGGGCAATTAAGGCTGAAGCCTCAGGCCCCCATGCTTGATGGGGCCCCCAATCAACTGAATTTCGATGATATAATTCGAGATTTCGCAAACTTCTTTGATTAAATATGAAAGAGTACACAAACTGACAAATTCCTTGTTTTATTTTGTTTTATAGACCCTAAAGTAAAGTTTGTTTAATACTGTTTGGTTTTAGCAAACGGCAAAATACAGTACACTGTATTAAGGTTCTTTTAAGTTTGTTTCTCAATTAGCCTAAGCACCGTACATATAATTCGTGTGAATGTACTATGTACTATACATGTATTGTTAATAAGAATCTATAGAAAAGGACCCCCAAAATAAAATTAGCCTCAGGTCCCAAGTACAGTTAATCCGCCCCTGTGTAATACCCCTGGTTGCAACATTTTATGAATGAATCTGTGGTTTAGCGAATGAGCGCTGATTGGTTGGTTGGGTCTCTGTCAAATGTCCTTAGAACATAATTATTTCTATTCATCACTCTGATTTACATATATAGTGGCCTACATATCACCAATCTGATGTGGCCTAGAAAGTACTGTAGGCTTACTATAATTTATGAATTAAATTGAAATGAATAATGATGGTCACCAGCTCGAGGCACAGCCCAAACAAACAATATTTATTAAGGAGAGATAAATTACTTTGTTGTTTTTTGTTCAATTAGAAAAATAAATGAATTATTTGTTCACAGTGATTAACAACTCTGTATACGGTAATTGTGAAAAATGCTCTGTATGAATTGGTCCCAAATTAATCCACCCCTAATATCTCCAGTCTAACTGTAGAGTAGGTTAAGTCTAGCCTTGTAGGGGTCAGCCAAGAGATTCCGGAAATGGTCCAGAGCGGGTGAAGTAAATTAAGGTCCACAGTAGGATTCCTCACCAAATTAGGTTAGATAATTTACCTTAGCCTTTGTTAAGCTATGAGTTGATGTTAGGGCTTAGACAACAATGTAGGACTAATTTAGCTGAACCTAGTTTAAACGTTATCACTAAACTGGGGTTTAGAAATACAAGTGTTCACTTACTGAGTGTTATTAGATAAGTCGTAGTCTCCTTAGTCAGGCCTGATCTTCTTGGAGTCTTTTTTCTCGTTGCTTAATTTAGGTGAGTGCACTTGCTGGTGGTGATGGTTTTCTGTTTCAAGTCCCCTTCGCTCGCCATGCCGCTCTTAATGCAATGTCCTCTGTTCCGGCTTTTTTCCACCAGCGTCTTTTTTGTTTGTTCGTCGATTGGTAGTGTGTATCAATACTACCAAGCATGCTCTATCACACAGTATATAAATACTAGTGTGGTGAATAACTCTGGTGAGCAACCAATTGGTTTCATCCACCCAGTCATTGACATGAAAGGAGTTTAATAAATGTTAAATTAACTACCTACCTACTCAGTGGACCATTTTCGTTACCTCCCAACTACCCACACGTATCAGTTTTCCATAGTAATTGTGCTATACATGTATTACAATGACTGATTCTTAGCAATGAGAAATGGTTTATAAAGTATAAGCGCTAAGTGACTATAATAATTACAAGAAACACTAATTCAGGTAGGCTAAGAATATATAGGGCAGTGAACACACAATAATAAGTAATTAAGCCCAATAATAACTGAGGTAATGAAAGTACGGTGTTCGTACAGTAAACGGATTAGGCAAGTAAAATAAATACATAAATGAGCAAATAAACAAGCGGATACAAGTACTGAAAGATAATTGAATACGGTAAAATAATTGAACAGGCCTACCGCAATCGTAATGGGAGAGTTAGTTACCCGGTTGTTTGGGAACACTTTGAAGCTAGCATATTCGCTAGGCTGAGGTTACACTATGTAGGCTACACGTACGCGGGAGTTGCTTAACACGAAGACAAAGATGGGCTTGTGCCTTCGAGAAGGTTTACTGTCGTGGGCTTCGATGTAGATGGATCTGAAGGCGGACTGGCCTTACCGTCGAGAGAATGAGTGTTGAAGGCCGGTTGAGACTTGTTGAAAAGGAGGCCAGCGGAAATCCGGCAGCAGTGATGTTGCTTCTTGCTGGGCGAAAATATAGAGGGCCCTACTTGATGATAGACTTCGGACAGCGGGTGACGTGACGAGTGGGAGTTACTAACGAAGGAGCCGAGGACGAGATGTGACGACAAAAACGAGAGAATGGCAAGTGAGTGTGATTTGAGAAAGAACTCGCATTTTATAGGCCTTGGTGACGTCCTCTGGTGGGCATTTCAGGAAATACCGCAAAATTTGTGTTTCCTCCGTGGGCCTGTTTCATGCCCACGTGTTTGAGTTTTATAGCCTTTGTTTTAATTTCATGATGTTTGAAAATGGCGAGGAAATGATGAATTATTAAATATAAATTCAAGAAAGGGATATATATTAACAAGGAGAATGTCAATGATGTGAATAAAACAATGTTCTTGTATATTCTATCCTATAAATAAAAACCATAATACGTGATGACAGTGTTCATGATATCGGCAAGCCTGTCAAGCCTGTAATCCTCTATTTAACTGACATTTCAATGAATAAACACTGTAACACATAATATGCAATGCAACAACACGTGCTAACATTGTCAGCATGTTCAATTTACCATCTCCCAGACACAAGAAACAGCCAGACACAAGAAAACCTACAGACTCGACACGACCATTACACCCTTCAATACAGACCAGACCACCAAGATCATCAAAAACATTAAGAATTCGAAGGCTACTGGACCAGACAACATATCTAACATACACCTTAAACACTTGGGCCCACAAGGAATACTAGCTCTCACAAATATCAGCACATATTCATACCAACACTGTATTATTCCTGACATATGGAAACAAGGTAAAATTATTACACTACTCAAACCAAACAAAAATACAACAGAACCAGCTTCCTATAGACCCATTACTTTACTATGCACACCTTCCAAAGTAACAGAAAGACTAATCTCACAAATCACCAACCCACACATTCCACTATCGCCTACTCAACATGGATTCAGACCCCACTACTCAACCACGACATTACTCACTAACCTCACGCAGCACATCATGGATGGCATCAACTCCAGACGACCAGCTCAACATACACTCTTAGCAACAATAGACATTAGTAAAGCATTTGATGCTATCCCACGCTTCCCTCTCATAAACAAAATACTCAACACAAACATGCACAATAACACCGAAAGGTGGCTGAGCAACTATCTCTCAGGAAGATACTCACATGTCACATTTAATGGCAAGTCATCCAAAAACAAGCTTTTTCCGAACGGGGTCCCTCAAGGGTCTGTTCTCTCACCAACACTGTTCAACTTATACATGCATGACATTCCAACACCCATAGATAACAAGCTTACCTTATCATCATATGCAGATGATATCACTCTAACATCCACCCACAACAACATCGACACCGCTACAAATAACCTACAAACATACATAAACAGTATACAAGACTGGCTCACACACAATAGACTCAAAGTAGCGCCCACAAAATCAACCATCACCTTGCTTACAAGCAACACAAAAGAACACCAGGTAATTCCACAGCTTACACTAAACATCAACATTCCACACACTCACAGAACCAAAATACTTGGGGTCACATACAACACATCATTATCTTTTGCAAACCACATTCAGGACATTAAAAACAAATGTACGTCAAGACTTAACACGCTTAGGGTACTAACAGGCACAAACTTTGGACACCAGCAGGAAACAACATCACTCATATACAAACAATATATTCGCTCAGTTATGGACTATGCTAGCCCATGCTGGGCACCCATTATCTCAAACACACAATAAACACCTTACAAACAATACAAAACAACGCACTTCGTATCATTACAGGATGCACTCAAACAATACCAATAGAACACCTGCACACAGAAACAAAAATACTAAAAGTTAGGGAACATTTAGACATGAGGGGAACACAATTCATGGCAGCAGCGACAACTAACCCACAACACCCTTGCCACTACATGTACAATCATGCACCAACACCTCGCACCATTAAGGTAACACCAGAGAGACATTATAACCAAATACTCCATTCCATACCACGCCCACAGACATCACACAATACAGAAAACACATACACACACACCTAACCACAAAGCACTGACACGACTCGGTCCGAATGCGGTCCTAGGTGCGAAGCCGCCACCCATTAACAGGTTAGAGATCAGCCTGAGCAGATCGGATCGAGTTAACTTAGCACGATTCCGATGTGGACATCACCAACTTACGGACATATAAACACAGACAAGACAACTCCATAGACGACACCTGCCACCTGTGCCAGGACACACCACAAACAATTAACACATTATGACAGACTGTACCGCTCTAGCACAACAACGAACACAACACAACATCACTAGTGCGCTGAACCTCTGGTCCACTCCGGAGGGCGATCGGTTACCTGCGTGCCGCCGGCTTGCTCGATCAGGGTGGGCTGATCGGCTAAACAACAACAACAACAACCATCTCCCAGATAAGACATAGTGGTTGAATGCAACTTAACACGTAAATGGTAGTTATCAGCTTAAAAGGAAGCCAGTATATTGCATCCACTTAAAAGCCTTCTGTGAAGATAATAAGTTGACCCTTTCATCCATGTGTAGTCTTCCTGGTGATAGCTTTACTTATGTTAGTGATAGTTGACACACCACCTCATGGTTGGATCATTGTGTTTGTACACCTGATGCAAATCAGGCAGTTTTGGACTCTTATGCTAGTTCTGACCACATGCCCCTATTAATTGAGTTTGTCATTAATTGTATTCCAATGCTATCACAGGTAAATGATACACGTAAAGCGAAGTTAGACTGGTCGAAAGTTGATGATGAGGGCAAACAACAGTATTGTAATAAGTCTGAAGTATTGCTAAGTAATATATCTATCCATAATGATGCTCTTGCTTGTCAGGATGTAAACTGTAGAATTCAAACACATATTTTGGCATTTAATAAAGACATGTATGAACAAATTGTTTCCTCTCTCAATTGCTAGCCTAGACTTAAATACCTTTAGAAGAAAAAATTATACATGTTGTTAAAAAAAGTGGTTAGAAATAACGCATATGTTTCCAAATAAAATATAAACAAAATAAATAAAAATAACAACCCTCGTTTCTAACCAACTAGTGAAGTTGGGTTTCCCTAATTAACAAAAAGAAGAAAGAAAAGTTTCTGAGATAAAGAAAAACGGAGCTTTGTCCATTCTTGAAAATTTTTGACCGCATGAAGCGGGCCTTTTTTTTTCTCAAAAAAATTAAAATGCTCGTGGTTACCCAAACCGGGAAACTTAGTCAACCTTCAAACCTAATAACCTTTAATTAAACCTTATCCTTAATTAATAACCACTGCAATTAATAAAAAACCATGTTTAACTAAATAGAGGCCTATCAGAACTAGGTGTAAGAAGTTAGAAAATAAACTAAGGTAAGAGAAAAACTAGGTACCTAGACGAAACTCGAACCGGGCTACAACTGCCCTAACTCAATAATTAAATGGCTGTTATAGCCCCTATTAAAACCTAAAGGCAATATAGCCCTAACTTAACTTGAGTAAAACCTTCAAAACCTTAAACCTTAAACCTTTAAAACCAAAAACTTAAGGGCAATCCAGCCCTAGCCTAACTTAACCTGCAAAACCTAGGTCTGGGAAATAGCCCCCTACAAATAAATAACCTAGCAGTGTGTTAAATAATAACTTAAAACTTAACAAATAAAATTCAAACCTGGAAACTAAATGAAACTTATGGATTAGTTAGAAACAGAAAGGGTAACGTTCAACTGGCAACTTCATTTTTGGTAAGTCTAAATTAATTTTAAATTTAGCCTCACCATAGTTAGTAATCTGGCTGCTGACCAAATTTTAACTTGAAAACCACTGCAACCTACAGTGAAAAAGTCTGTAGCTATGTTGACAGTGTCTAAATAGGCCATTATTATTTCTATAATTACTGTGTCTATTTAAAGTAAACTTAACCTTAATACTACACCTAAATAAAAATAATCTCTCAAGCTAAATAATAAATTCTAAATAATAAATTTTTCAATACATGTAGACCTGGCTGGAGCGATTATGTGGCTGAACTTCATAATGCATCCAGAGATACTTTTTTAATGTGGTGTGAACAAGAGAAGCCAAGGCAAAGTCCTGTATTACCACAAAAACAGAGGGCTAATGCCAGGTTCAAGTATGCATTAAGGTATATAAAAAATCATGAGGATGAGTAAGCAGGGATGCCTGGCTAGAAAGCTTGCCAGTAAGAATCCAAGAAACTTTGGGAACGAATTAAAAACAATGAATGTGCAATGTCTCTCCCTGCTAATATTGAAAATGTAACTGGAACTGAGAATGTAGTCAAATTATGGAAGGAACACTACAGTGAGTTATTCAACTCTGTACATAAGAACAATAATGTTAATTGTGATGCTACCTATAGTCCAGATATGAGTTAATGTATTTGAGACTAAACAGGCCATAAAATGTTTAGAATGTAACAAATCATGTGGTATTGATGGTATTTCTGCTGAGCATCTGAAATTTAGTAGTGACAGATTAGTGCCTCTGTCAGCTTTGTGCTTTACAGGTTTACTCATACATGGTATTTTGCCGAACACAATGTTATCCGTTGTTTTGGTGCCAGTACTAAAAGATAAAAAGGGTAAAATCAACAGTAAAGATAATTATAGGCCAAGCTAAATAATAAATTCTAAATAATAAATTTTTCAATATGGCGCCCCCGGGTGGGAAGTCGAGAAGTTAGTTACCCTTTTTTGTTTTATTTCTGATACAATAGTTTTAAATCCAGTGAATTAAATTTTTTACATAATCTGAAAATTTAATTATAAATATCATTGATAATATCACTTATAATAAACCTAAAAAATGGCTAATGAAACTGAAGCCACTCCAGGAAAAAGTATGGAGACATGGTTGGGAAGTGAGTGGGCCGAAGCCAAACCTAAACCAAGAATAAGTACTAAAATTCCTGAGCTTCAAATATTACCATTTGATGGAAATCCCTCTAAATTTCAAAACTTTAAGACCTCATTCAGAAACATTTATGATAACATAGGTCTTTCCGAAGAAGAGAAATTTGCCTACCTAAAACAACCTAAGCAAACCTAGCCTAACCTGGCTGAACCTACAAACCTAGCCTAACCTGTGCTGAACCTACAAACCTAGCCTAACCTGGCTGAACCTAAGCAAACCTAGCCTAACCTGGCTGAACCTAAGCAAACCTAGCCTAACCTGGCTGAACCTAAGCAAACCTAGCCTAACCTGGCTGAACCTAAGCAAACCTAGCCTAACCTGGCTGAACCTAAGCAAACCTAGCCTAACCTGGCTGAACCTAAAACAACCTAAGCAAACCTAGCCTAACCTGGCTGAACCTAAAACAACCTAAGCAAACCTAGCCTAACCTGGCTGAACCTAAAACAACCTAAGCAAACCTAGCCTAACCTGGCTGAACCAAAAAACAAACCACCAGTAAGTAAAGAACCTAAAGTAGGAGAACTATGTCTCTTAGAGAAAATTCTATGAATCCCAAATACTTCTGGAAGATTGCTGTAATTGAAACATTACACCCAGATGAAGATGGCATAATCAGGCATGTAACTGTAAAAACACCCAATGGTCATCTCTCCAGAAGACACATATATCGGTTATACCCACTGGAAATAACTGATAAACCGAATATTGACCTGAAAGAACTGGAAAATTCTTCCACAGAATCAGGAACTGTAGATTCTCCTGACACTACTACTGCCGCTACTCAACCCCGACCACAAAGACAAGCTGCAGTTAGATTTCGGGAAGAACTGCAAAGGAAAATACAGAGTGGATCTTTGTGAAGACACAAATTGAAACTTGTAAATAATTGTAAATAGCTGTAACTTAGGACTACCGTTCTACAGAAAAGACGCTTTCATTTTCATATTTCACCTAAAAGGAACTTTTCTGTAGAGCATGTCATTTTCATTCATCAAAATAAATAAATAAAATTTCCCAAGAATATAATTCTGGGTAAATTTTTTCCCTTGGGGGAATGTTAAAAAAAGTGGTTAGAAATAACCGCATATGTTTCCAAATAAAATATAAACAAAATAATAAAAATAACAACCCTCGTTTCTAACCAACTAGTGAAGTTGGGTTTCCTAATTAACAAAAAGAAGAAAGAAAAGTTTCTGAGATAAAGAAAAACGGAGCTTTGTCCATTCTTGAAAATTTTTGACCGCATGAAGCGGGCCTTTTTTTTTCTCAAAAAAATTAAAATGCTCGTGGTTACCCAAACCGGGAAACTTAGTCAACCTTCAAACCTAAACCTTTAATTAAACCTTATCCTTAATTAATAACCACTGCAATTAATAAAAAAAAAACCATGTTTAACTAAATAGAGGCCTATCAGAACTAGGTGTAAGTAAGTTAAAGAAAATAACTAAGGTAAGAGAAAAAACTAGGTACCTAGACGAAACTCGAACCGGGCTACAACTGCCCTAACTCAATAATTAAATGGCTGTTATAGCCCCTATTAAAACCTAAAGGCAATATAGCCCTAACTTAACTTGAGTAAAACCTTCAAAACCTTAAACCTTAACCTTTAAAACCAAAAACTTAAGGGCAATCCAGCCCTAGCCTAACTTAACCTGCAAAACCTAGGTCTGGGAAATAGCCCCCTACAAATAAATAACCTAGCAGTGTGTTAAATAATAACTTAAAACTAACAAATAAAATTCAAACCTGGAAACTAAATGAAACTTATGGATTAGTTAGAAACAGAAAGGGTAACGTTCAACTGGCAACTTCATTTTTGGTAAGTCTAAATTAATTTTAAATTTAGCCTCACCATAGTTAGTAATCTGGCTGCTGACCAAATTTTAACTTGAAAACCACTGCAACTACAGTGAAAAAGTCTGTAGCTATGTTGACAGTGTCTAAATAGGCCATTATTATTTCTATAATTACTGTGTCTATTTAAAGTAAACTTAACCTTAATACTACACCTAAATAAAAATAATCTCTCAAGCTAAATAATAAATTCTAAATAATAAATTTTTCAATACATGTAGACCTGGCTGGAGCGATTATGTGGCTGAACTTCATAATGCATCCAGAGATACTTTTTTAATGTGGTGTGAACAAGGGAAGCCAAGGCAAAGTCCTGTATTACCACAAAAACAGAGGGCTAATGCCAGGTTCAAGTATGCATTAAGGTATATAAAAAAATCATGAGGATGAGTTAAGCAGGGATGCTCTGGCTAGAAAGCTTGCCAGTAAGAATCCAAGAAACTTTGGGAACGAATTAAAAACAATGAATGTGCAATGTCTCCCTGCTAATATTGAAAATGTAACTGGAACTGAGAATGTAGTCAAATTATGGAAGGAACACTACAGTGAGTTATTCAACTCTGTACATAAGAACAATAATGTTAATTGTGATGCTACCTATAGTCCAGATATGAGTTAGTGTATTTGAGACTAAACAGGCCATAAAATGTTTAGAATGTAACAAATCATGTGGTATTGATGGTATTTCTGCTGAGCATCTGAAATTTAGTAGTGACAGATTAGTGCCTCTGTCAGCTTTGTGCTTTACAGGTTTACTCATACATGGTATTTTGCCGAACACAATGTTATCCGTTGTTTTGGTGCCAGTACTAAAAGATAAAAAGGGTAAAATCAACAGTAAAGATAATTATAGGCCAATAGCTTTGGCCAGTATTATGTCTAAGGTGTTTGAATATATACTCATTAATAGACTTGAATACCTGTATACGAGTGATAACCAATTTGGTTTCAAAAAGAAACACAGTACTGATATGTGTGTGTATGCCTTGAAGGAAATGGTCTGTAAATACCAAACTCCAGATGCTAATGTTGTAGTAATGTCGAATTAATAATTAAATGTTTTGGTTATAAGAATTTAATAATGTTTGTTTAATAAAGAAGATAATAATGTTTAATAAGAAATGTAATTATGGTTTGTACGAGTAATAAGAAATTAATAATGTTTGTGTGTTTATAAAATGCTGGTTGGCAACACCCGAAATGGGTCTTGGGACGAGAGAGAAATACCTTTCAGTTATCGGACGGCCGTTGGCATCATGAGGTGTTTTTTTTTTGTATTACGATGTTTTTGTAAATTTAGAATATTCTTTCGTGCCTCTCTCCGGCTAAGTGTTAATGTTAATTTCACCCTCGCATTACTCCGTTTGTGTAAAGTGTTTCGGTATAAATAAAAAGTCAGTTAAGGAATAAATGAAGTATAATTTATACCCCGTTTCTGCGCATTGTTCAAATTCCTCACCGCTTCACGCTACCCGTTTTTATAAAGTATAGTGAAATCGAGTGTAAAGAGAAATAGCAAACGATAAAAAGAAATTGAATAAAGAAAGAGGAAATAGTTAAAAAGGCAAATAAGAAGTGAAAAGAATGGATTCACTACAATGTATTTTTGTGTTTCCTGGATGCCTCTAAAGCATTTGATAGTGTTAATCATGACAAATTATTCATGAAACTTGTAAATCGTAATGTACCTGGTTACTTAGTCCGTATATTAATATTCTGGCATAATCATCAGCCAATGAGGGTGGAGTTAATTCAGAGCCATTTTCTGTGGCCAATGGTGTCAGGCAGGGAGGGATACTATCCCCCTACTTATTCAATGTTTATATAGATAACACCGGTCTGCATGAAAATCGATTTCTTTATTTTGAATTGTGATTCTGAAGCAGTTCGCTGCGCTGAATTAAAAAATGCTACCAGTTTTTTCTATCACCCACAGTTTTAAAGTTATTAGCAAAACAATTTTAGGGCGTTTTGTAATTTTTTACCTTTTTTATCTTTAATTAATTTCGTTTTTTCATATTTTTCAGATAGATAATTCTAACATTAAATCTTTAAAATTTTAATAATGGCTTCTAGAGGATGTACCCATAGTCCAGACATATTTTGTTATATTTGTGGTCGGTATGTTGTTGTAAAACAAAGGACAAATGTAACGACCTTCATAAAGAGAGCTTATCATGCTTATTTTGGAATTAAGTTAGGAGATCAAGACAAAAGTTGGGCTCCACACAAGGTTTGTCTTACGTGTGTTGCGGCACTAAGGAATTGGAGCAAAGGTTAAAAGAAAAGTTTGCCATTTGGGATCCCTATGGTATGGCGCGAGCCTAGAAACCATACCGACGACTGCTACTTCTGTTCTTGCAATGTTAAAGGTTATAATGCAAAGAATAAAGAGAGCCTTCAATACCCAAGTCTTCCATCTACAATAAGGCCGGTACCCCATGGTCCAGAAGTTCCTATTCCCCGCACCCGAGAGTCTGGATCAATACAATTCAGATTCTGATTCAGCTCCAAATCCAGACAATGATGATGTTTATGAACAGCCAACAGCTGACGAGATCCTCCTAAACCATTAACCCAAGCCGAACTAAATGACTTAGTCAGGGATTTGAATCTGCCTAAGGACTCTGCAGAACTTTTGGGGTCTAGATTGCAGGAGAACAATTTATTGGCATCCGACACATACCTTCGTAGTCTTAAGTCTTTGGAATAAGTCCTGAAATGTTTGCAAGTAAAGAAGGTAAATATATTTTTTCTCAGTTATTTTTTTATTCTTTCATAAACAAGCAATATGCTTGTTCAAGAGCTAGGAGCTATTTAATTCTGCTTTAATTAGGTTTTACTCTATCACCTAAAGATTTCGTGCTACAAGGGGTGTTGTAATACCTCATCTGTCCCCAAATGTTAACCACCCATTGATGGGAGGGGAGAGAGTATTTTGCTGGGAACGGGACTGGTTGTTATATATATTTACCCTACATTATTATGTAAGCGTTACGGTAGTCTATAACAACAAAATTTATGGTTTATCCCATTTGGGGATAAATGGGGGATTTATGACACACCCTGTAGTAAGAAAACCATACGTGATAGGGAAAAACTAACTATATTTTTTAGATCAACGCACTCAAATTATATAGAATCACTAACTAGTTTGTAAAAATCGATCGACAAGTTTTCAAATGTGTACTGGTGTAATCTATCTGTTGTGCTGAACACCTATAAAATAGGTTGCTATATTTGTACAATGATTGTTAATCATCTGATGTATGCAGATGATCTAGTTCTTATTTCTCCATTTATAAAAGGGCTCAGCACACTTGTGAAGGTGTGTGAAAGGTATGGGAAGGATAACGACATAAAATATAATCCTGATAAAAGTCATGTTATGATTATGAGGACCAAGGACTACAAGTATATAAAATTTCCTGGATTTCAATTGAATGGTATGGTGCTGTCAGAAGTAACCCAGACTAAGTATCTTGGCCACATACTGACGGACAGTCTTTCAGATGACTGTGATATTCTAAGGCAATGTAGACAATTATATGCTCAGGGAAATACTTTGGTTAGAAAATTTCATATGTGTACATTAGATATTAAGTTGATTTTGTTCAAAACTTTTTGTACTCCAATGTAACAGCTCATTTGTGATGGAAATAGAGGATGTATAATCTGAGGAAATTATATGTTGCCGATAATAATATTTTTAGGAGTTTATTAAGGACTCCAAGATTTGTAAATGGTGCTCCTTCTAATGTCAGTATGCTGTTTGTAGTCAATAAGGTGCCTAACTATGCCAGTGTCATTCGCAATTTTGTATTTAGATTTATCACTAGGCTTGGTGAGTCAGTCAATAAGATGATAGAAGCCATGGTTAGTGGACTGGTCTCCGATATATTTTATAAATCTCAAATCTGAAAGCACTGGCGTAGGCAATTGTATGTTCATTATACACAGTGATTCACTGGCCTACTTAGTCAGTGCTCCAGACAACTATCTCTTAATCTTCTATGGACCTCTTGTATAATGTTTGTACCTGTTGAGTCTGAAATAAAGTGTTTGTTTGTTTGTTTGTTGCATCGTCATGTGTCTCACACACTTGCAAGAGTACAACCTGAATTTTCTATATTATGGTTTTACCTAAAGCGTCGTTAGAATTGCCAACTGAACGAAAGATGAGCGAAAATATCCACTAGCCCATACGTCATTGTTTTCTACTGGGGTTCAGCGAAAAACCATTGAGGTTCTGATATGTTGTGTAATAAATATTTAACATAACACACAGAAGCCAGTAGTTCAGAATATATAGACGGAACTAAGTTAGAATGGAAATAAAGGGGTATTTTGTAACAAGCAGTGAATAATGTATTATATTTGTTCGTAACGATATGTAATTGGTTTATTACATAGTTTTCCATCATTTTGCTTACAAAACGAAGGGGAATAGAATGGATCGAGAATATCTGGGTTCCAATATCTTACATGTTGTTCACGGGGTTCCTCGATCTAGAAAAAGTTGAAAAACACTGCCACAGATATATGCTAAACTTTGTAAATACGGTATGTGATGGTCTGTGTGGCGCAGCGGGTCCCAAAGTGGGGGTAATTACCTACAAGGAAGTAATTTCGACATTTCCCGGGGATAAAAAGAAATTCCTGGAAATTGTTTTTTTAGTGTTCGTTTTGTGAAAAAATTGTTTTTTCGAGTTAGACCATTTAGCTGTTTAGGTCGTGGTCGCAGTGTTACAAAAGACGAACGACTACACCACGAGGAGAATTATAGAGACTTTCCAAGATTGACATGGTGTATTCATAGTAGCGCGTTGGCTGAAGAAACGCTAAAAATTGAATTTCTACCTATATGACCTAGTTTATTCTAGATTCTGTGGAGGCACTGTATGTCAAATCTACAATGAACATTCTTATTAAGGACATTAAATGAATTAGTACATATTTAATACGCAGCCATGCTATCTAAAAAAGAGGCCATTCACTTATTACGTTCTGAAAAGCAGTGACTCGCCTGAAGTGAAAGCAGAATTCCTGACAATACGGCAAGATCTTATTCTGAAGTTTGAATTTACAGAGAAAAAAATCGAGACATTTTTGATAAAAGTGGATGGGGAGTATCCTTTGCTTGCTGAAGAGGCAAAAAAAGTGCTGGTGCCTTTTGCGACAAATTATCGTTGTGAGGCAGGCTTTTCAGCAGTGATGGTTATAAATAAGAAACTGCGAAATCGGTTGCACATTGAAGGCGATTTACGCTGCTCCTTGAGCGAAACTGAACCCAGAATTCAGGCGTTAGTTCAGCAGAAACATTTGCATCCCTCGCACTAGACTAGTAGTTGGTGGTGACGCGTTTTGCTTGCTTCATATGTAATGTTGGAGGCATTCTCTGACCATTATCATATGTGTTTAACTTATACATAAGGCACTGTGTATATATAGAAATATACGAGTATTGTGTTTTATAAAATTTGAATAATTTTTCTCATGCTCAGTAAAATGAAGTTTCCTGAGCTTTTTTCAAGGGGGGGGGGGTAATTTTCATTTGGCGATTAACCAAAAGGGGTAATCACAAAAAAAATTTGGGAACCGTTGGTGTAGCAGCTTAATTAATGACCATTTTCCAATTTTCCTGCGGCGATTTTTCCTGCGGCGAAATTTCCCGTGGCGAATTTATCGGTCACCATCTGCAGAATGGATTATCATCACCAGAAAATTGCCAAAAAGGGCAGAATCATCGGCATGAAGGAGAGCGGGCTGTCTCCAACTCAAATTGCAAGAGAACTTGAAATTTCTAGGAACACTGTTTATATATAGTTGAAGAGGTGGCAAGAGGAAGGGAATCTACAAGATCACCACAGAACGGGGAAACCTTGACTGACAACTGCTGCGGATGATCGGAGGATCTGCGATGTTGCTGAAGCCCATCCCTTTACCAATGCTGTTGCCATAAGGGAACAATAGCAGCTCGATGTTTCGGTAATGACAGTAAAGCGACGGCTGCATGAAGCTGGGTTACTCCATCGGACCCCAGCTATCAAGAAGTTAAATCAGCAATATCGAGAAAATAGACTTCGATTTGCTCAGCAACATGTTCACAATGGATTTGACCTTTGGATCCGAGTGATATTTGCCGACGAAAAGACCTTTTCCTCCACATCCCATGGCCGTCTTCGTTGTTGGAGGAGGAATAACTCTCGATATACTCAAGAGCACATCTATAAGGAAGCACGTAAATCTAAATAAAAAATTGCGACACTGGCACAGTTAGATACCTTATTGACTACAAACAGCATACTGACACTAGAAGGAGCACCATTTATAAATCTTGGGGTCCTTAATAAATTCCTAAAAATATTACTATATGCAACATATATTTTCCTCAAATTATACATCCTGAAGTTCCACCACAAATGAGCTGTATACACTGGAGTACAAAAAGTTTTGAACAAAATCAACTTAACATCTAATGTACACATGAAATTTTCTAATCAAAGTATTTCCCTGAGCATATAATTGTCTACATTGCCTTAGAATATCACAGTCATCTGAAAGACTATCAGTTAGTACGTGGCTAAGATAAGCACACCGGACAAAAAATTAGTCACCCCTAATAGCACCGATAGTAGGAAGTTCAAGGTCACACAGAGGGCGCTGATGTAGCATTGGTAAGTGACAAGTAGCGGTGACGTAGCACACAGGATCAGATCTGTTTCGTGAGGTGGTGAAGAACAAAGTGTGTGTTGGATATAGTCTGCAAAATGGGTCGTGAGGCAGACGTTACTCAGTGGCAAAAAGGAGCCATCGTGTTTGGCATAGCCCACGGACACAAAATGTCTGAAGTAGCCCAATTTGTTGGTGTGTCAACGCGTACTGTCCAGCGAGTTTACAAAGAGTGGTGTAGTTCGCAATCAACTGAAAATCGACGGCGTAACTGTGGCCGGAAAACAATTCTCGACAATAGTGACCGCCGCCATGTTTCTCGTCTAGTAACTGCAAATCGTTTTCAAACCAGAGAACAATTGCTCCAAGAAACCAATGAGGTTCTCCAGCGACCAATTTCCGAACGGACATTGCGACGAGAACTGCATGCGATGGACATCTGGAGCAGGGTACCACGGAAGAGGCCGCTGTTAACAGCAAGTCACAAATTGGCACGTTATAAATGGGCTCAGAGGCACAAAAACTGGACTGCGGCAGATTGGAAACGTGTAATTTGGTCCGATGAGTCCCGTTTTTGTTTGTTCTCCAATGATGGGAGGCGACGAGTACATCGCAGGTCCAATGAAGCCTTTAATCCTGAATGCGTCGATGGTGTTGTTCAGGCTGGAAACAGAAAGTGAAGCGCAGGAATAGACACCCACGGACTCTGGCGGAACTTCGGGACCGGCTGATGAACGAGTGGCAGCAAATCGATGTTCAGTACATGCACAACCTCGTAGAGTCTCTGCCTCGCCGGATTCGTGCGGTTATCAAGGCCAGAGGCGCCGTCACACGTTATTAGGTACATTCTGAAAGGGGTGACTAATTTTTTGTCCGGTGTGCCTATTTAGTCTGGGTTACTTCTGACAATACCATACCATTCAATTGAAATCCAGGAAATTTTATATACTTGTAGTCCTTGGTCCTCATAATCATAACATGACTTTTATCAGGATTATATTTTATGTCGTTATCCTTCCCATACCTTTCACACATCTTCAAAAGTGTGCTGAGCCCTTTTACAAATGGAGAAATAAGCACAACAGATAGATTATCCATATAAACATTGAATAAGTAGGGGGATAATATCTCTCCCTGCCTGACACCATTGGTCACAGAGAATGGCTCTGGATTAACCCCACCTATCTTACAATCATTGTCTGGTGATTATACCAGAATATTAATTAACGGACCAAGTAACCAGGTACATTATGATTTACAAGTTTCATTAATAATAATTGTAAGATAACGGTGTAACAATAACGGTGGCTGGACAAGATATTAAATTTGTTGTGTTCATGTATAAAATATCTCTCAAATACAATGGTAATTATGAATGTGTAACACCTTTGCAAAATTGTCAAATATCATCGTTTAAATGGCTCTATGTTTATTGATATGAATCACTGTAATAGTTTTATTTTCTGTAATTCTTTCTTTTGAGGTGAGAGACCGCCAAGAGTCACAGCTGCAATGGTTCAACACTTAAGTTGTTACATGGAACTTATTAATACAAAACAATTATATGCCTTTATGATGCTGCCTCAATATAAAGCATTCTTCGTTTCTAAATAATATTTCTCTCAGTGACTGTTTATTACTATATCAGTGTTGCTGATCTAGAAATAGCATTTGCTCCGGATATAACAATGCCATACCAGTGGTATCCATTCAGCTGTTGTCCATTTGCTAATTGGAAGATATTCTAAGCAGTGACGTATGAAACCTACAGCTACCCATCAACCTGGTAATTTTATAATGTTATTAAAATTTAATATGCATCAAAACATTGTTTCTCCATTCATAAACCGCCTATATATATATATATATATATATATATATATATATATATATATATATATATATATATATATATATATATATATATATATATATATATATATATATATATATATATATATATGGGGTGAATTTCACAATTAAACACGTGAAATGAATGAATGATGCAAACCTACAAGGAAAAAGAAAAATGATTCTAAGGCCTTTCGTGTATTCATTCGTGTCGTCATTCCCTGACGAAGTGTACTTCTGAATACACGAAAGGCCTTGGAATCATTTTTCTTTTTCCTTCTGGGTTTGCATTTTATATATATATATATATATATATATATATATATATATATAATTGAACTCAGAATGGTCCCCTGAGGTTTTTTCATGATACACACAGACCGTGCAAATTTAGGGTGGATCACTTTTCACTTTTTTTTTAAAATTATAGCTGGTCAAAGTTTTTCCCATGATTTGGTTCAGTGGAAGTACACTGCACCATTTTTACTAAAATCGATCAATATAGGGTCGCGCATCGACCTTGAAAATTTCAATTTTGGAAATTTGGCCAAATTGACAATTTTTTACTGAATAAAGATAAATCATCAAATGACCATATTTTCTGAATCCTCTCAGTGAAAGAAATCCTCTCAGATACTTACGAAGTTGATAGGACAAGTGGTTTAGAAGTTATACTCACCTTGAGATAGCATTAAAATTTAAAATACCGTATTTGTCCCCGTACCTCCATATGCTGTCTGCCATTGTCTGCTTTTTAGGATAAGATAAAACGAATAAGGAAAGATCAAATGTATTTTGTATTAAAACGGTTTACCGATATCACTAAAGGCACTTACTCCGGTGCCCTAACTAGGTTCAAAAATTGTATGAATCGTGGTTAGAACACACGTCATCTTAAGGCGTGCGCCATGTACTCTCTCTGCTAACTCCCTTTCCCTCTGCGCTACGTCATCTTGGCAAGTGACGACTTCTTGAAGTCACCGAGTTCTTTCCGGCTCTTTTCCACGAGCTGAAGAAGACCCTGCAGCTGTGACTCATCTTTTGTGACAGTGTTCGCGTAATCTTCTATCAGTTTTATCCCTCTCTCTGCCACGTCGTTGGTAACTTTCAGATGCGAGATGACATTCTTCAGATCACAGTAGTTCTTATCTTGATCCCACTTATTCACCGGCAGAGTGAGCCACATAGACGCGCACACTTGCAGGCCTGTGAACACGAACCACGATGACTCATCGATCAGGTCCGGAAGGCGCGTCGTGTCATCAACCGAGACGTTGTCATACGTGAAGTCCTCGGGCACAGCGAGGCAGCACAGCTTCTTTGCCATCTCGTGCTTCACAGTGTCTTCCACTTTGTCACTGCAGAGGGCGAAAACGACGGTCTGAGGCCTCAGATACCACAAGTGCCGCCTGATCACTGCCAGTGAAGCCTCTGCAATCTCGCGATCCACAGCCCTGTACTGCAGAAGACGCTGGTACAACACAAGGTCATTCAGCGGGGCATCAGCTGCGACAGGAGCCGCCAGCCAGGCAGGTGCGTAGAGGGACTAGAGGAGTGCAGTAAATAGTACCACTCTCTGAAGTTTTTGTACCAGCTCGTCGTCGAACTCCAGCTGACCGCTGAACATCAGGAGCTTCGTGTAGTAGATGATCTGAAACGAATACGCACGGTGATGTATAAATACCGATACCACTCCATATAAGTTTGTTTAATGGTAAATTATTTATCGTATTTTTTTCTGGTAGGGACTTCAAATGGCTGTTTGCAGAAGGCAATACAATATTTAACTTCTAATTCAAAATACCAACCTTGGTCATCCACCTCGCATGATGGTAGGCTCCTGGGCGCATGAAGTGTGTGCCACGACGTGGCTGGGCCCCGAGTACCAGGAGTGTAATCTCCGCCACTTCTCGGTAGTCTTCTCTGACAAGACCAGAAGCGGTGCCGAGGAACTTGACTGCCTCATCTCGGAGCTCCATCAGCCACGTCACTTCCGCCAAATGCTCGATCTCCAGCTCTCGATAAGTCGAGAGGTCGAGCTTGTCCCACTTGAAAGGGGAGTTATGAAAATATTGCATGAAAACGACTGAAGTTTCCCTTTTCGACTGCTATTAACATCATTAGTAGAAGGACGCTGATATCTCAATTGCTCTGAAGGCAAAAAATCATTGGAGAAAACAAATGCGCCTTAGACTTGAAATTCACCTTCTCCTCAGATACTGGAACAAAGGTTCAGTTGGTGCTGTGGTTCTTCCAAACGCGGTGATGACCACTGCCCCCACGATGAGCTCCATAACGTGATGGCGACAGCCCAGCTGGAAGAGCGGTTTACTAAGCATGTTCTCCAGCCGGACCACCGCACCCTGCACCCTCCCCGTATTGGAGGAAGTTGTGTCGAAGCACAGTCCAATCACGTTGTTCTCGCATCCCCAGTCTTTGAGAGCACGAAAGGTCGCCTGGGCCTGGGACAGACCGGTGCCGTCAGCAACAGTCGGAACGGCCAGCAACTTTCCTTCTGTGCATTGGGGAGCTCCGGAGATGAGAATCGCCTGGCGGTGCTCCAATGATCCAAGAGAGTCCTGAAACGTATGTCATACATGCCAATCCATTATCGTCCACTGGAATATGTCAATCCACTGTCGTCACTGGAACATGTTAATTCACTGTCGTCCACGGTGAGGGCAAAACTGACCTTGGACATCCGGAAGTGATCAGCCACTTCAATAACAGCCGGTGCATTGAGGATGCGGTGAGGAAGGCTGATTGATACAGTTGATTCTCTCGGCTGTCGGTATGGTGGTTCTAGCTGTGATTCGGAGTTGCTCGATGATCTGCTTTCTATAGATTCATCGTCGCTCTCAGCTTCGGTTCCTAATTTCGTTTTTGAGATGCCTGGCTCATCACGAGATTGTTGTCTTGAGAGTTGCCGTTTTCTCTTGACAACGAACACTTTATCATTCCCACTCATTGTTGCCTGGCGCAGGCCCCGTTGATCCTCATAAAATTTAATATCTTCTTGTTTGTTGTTGTCTGAGAGCAGTCGACTTTTCTGTATCTCTTCATTAGCATCGGGAGCTCCGATGTCCCAGAGCTTGTTCAGATTTTCTGAAAACTTCTCCCTGCCTTTTCCCGCGTCACTGTCTCTCATCTTGCTCTTCTGCAGCGAGCGCCACTCCACAGTAACTCCAGTTTTCTTTCGCAGTTACGCCTCGTGATCGTCTTTATACGTGCCATGTTCCAAAATGCCAGAACATTAGCCACCGTGTCTTTTACGGCGGCCTTCCTGTCAGTAGTTTCCTGCTTGGCATAGAAGAAGTACTGGAGAACTTGATGGGTGGTTGGCAATTTGGCACCACCGATCGAGGAAGATGGCTGACCAATTAAGAAGACGTCCGTGGCTGACCTTAGAGAAGGTGGTGCTGTTGTTGCTGCTTTCTCTTTTCCAGAATAAGTAACTTTCAGAGTCTTCCCACTCCTGGTTGTTAACAGTTTATCCATTGTACTAAAGTCTAGACTTATCAAACAAGAATCAATTGACACAGTTGATCTGTAAAACGCAAATTGTGATTAGTAAAAATATTGGTCATAGACATAGCGTGTGTGTGTAATTGGGATTTTAGGATGCGCCAGCTACTGATGCTATGATTACGTCCATAACGGGGAACAAATACAGTATTTTAAATGTTAATGTTATTTCTAGGTGAGTGTAACTTCTAAACCACTTGTCCAATCAACTTCGTAAGTATCTGAGAGGATTTCTTTCACTGAGGGGATTCAGAAAATATGGTCATTTGATGATTTATCTTTATTCAGTAAAAAATTGTCAATTTGGCCAAATTTCCAAAATTGAAATTTTCAAGGTCGATGCGCGACCCCTAAATATTGATCGATTTTGGTAAACATAGTGTCAGTGTACTTCCACTGAACCAAATCATGGGAAAAACTTTGACCAGCTATAATTTTTAAAAAAAAGTGAAAAGTGATCCACCCTACCGTGCATGGAACAAGGAACTCTTCTGAGAAAATTAAATTCATTACAGTCTGAATAAGTAATGGTAAATGAAAAACACTATAGATTTTTCTTTTTCATGATGTTAACCCGACGTGGGCAACGGGTCACTCGCAAAGAGGCCCCAAAAATATAACTTCCCTCACCAGCTATCTGCAAAGCAAATAGGATAAAAATATATAAAATATATACAGGGTGTCCCAAAAGTCCCTATCTATTTTGTTGAAATAGGCTGAATTTCAAATAAATGTCACACTGACCTGAATACAGATGTATTTCTATACAAATTACAAATATTACACCATTAAAATCTTTAATTAGTAGTTTCCACATGAGCTCCATCTGTATCTCTGCAAATCTCAAAGCGGTCAGCTGCATTGCGGAACACATTTCCGAGCATTTCAGGGGTTATTTTCTCAACTGCTTGCCTAATGCGATCTCGCAGATCTGATAAATCTCGAATATTTCTGCGATAGACAATCTGATTTAATGAAACCCCAAGCAAAGAAATCCAATGGGGTCAAATCCGGAGATCGCGCTGCCCAGGGCCTATTTACCCCACGTCCAATCCAACGATTTGGAAAACGCTCGTTTAGGTATGTCTGAACAATTCTGGCATAATGACATGGTGCCCCATCCTGCTGAAAGACGACATCGTCGAGAATGCCATCTTCAAGAAGTTGAGGTTCTATAAAATTTTGAAGCATATCAAAGTTAATTAAAAATTTAAAAATAATTAAAATAGAAATCTAATGCATGTATTTGTCTAGAAAGGTGCATGCAATTATGTCATTAAAACATTAATTTGAAATTCAGCCTATTTCAACAAAATAGGGACTTTTGGGACACCCTGTACAAAATATATATGTAAAATCGAACGATGAATAATTCCTAAATTCATGTCTTTATATTCATATAATACTTATATTTGTATATATTTATATACTTATATTCATTTTTACATTAGAGCCCAAATTCGCATAACGCTGACTAGACTTGGGGTTGATTATTAATCATAATCAAATAATCATAATCTATGATGGTGATTATGCAATCATAATCAATTCATAATCAAAAATCAAAATTGGAAAATATATATAATCATAATCAAATCATAATCAAAATTATGAATGTTATAATCAATGATTATATATATATTCAATGATTAAAGTGTATTATGTAAAATGTAATAAACATATCAATCGTTCATTGTAACTTCATGTGATAATGATGGAAGAATAATTTTACGTAAGATGCTTTCTTTTGTGACTTTTTGAGTGTAAAATATAGTACATATACTAGAATACTGCTGTATACACTGTACATTTCATTAACATATTCTGCTTGTATGCTATTACTTGTGATTCCATATTTAAATACACATAATCAATATCTGACATGGTAATCATAATTTAATCATATTTAACTGTGGTAAACAAATTCAAATTTTAATCAACATTTTTAAGCCATGTAATCATAATCTAATCATAATAAAAAAATTTAATCATAATCAAATCATATCATAAACTTTTCGAGCCCACTAATCGTAATCAATTCATAATCAACATTTTTTGCAAATCCACTAATCATAATCAAATCAAAATAAAAAAAATTTGCACCCCACTAATCATAATCAAATCATAAGCAAATTTTGTAGTCAGCCCCATGTCTGACGCTGACACGATTTTGGATAATTTTTTTAGTTTCTTTCTATTTTATTTTTGCTGAATAATTGATGAATTACTTCTTTTTAATTTACTTCATCATTTTTTTAGATTTAGCTTCATAATTGTAATCTTGTAAATTTTGCAATGTATATTTTCTTTATACATTCTCTCTTCGTTGTAAAAGATGAAGTCATGTCTTGCTTAACACTTAATTTTAAATTTTAGGCATTTAATTTTGGCTCACATGCATGTTTTATTGTAATTCATAATAAAATGCATATTTCGATTTCCACTTTTAGTTAACGCGGCAGATCATGATAACATCAGCTCTGTCAATATGCGGTTTAAAATAAAAATATGGCTTCATCTTCAAATATCTTGCTTATCTGTTTAGACATTGCTACAGCTAAAATATTTACCTTATCTTCAAATATTTTGCAAAATAATACAACCTATTGATAATAAAAAACAAAACAGATCAACATTAAATAATAATGATGTCACCAAAAATTCAGTATAATAGTCAAACAATTTTTCAAATTATTATTCTGATTTGTCTGATCTAACTTAGAGGCTGAGTATTACCTGTAACATTTTAGCAGTAAACTACAGTAAGAGAATATCTTTGGCTTCTCCTTCGAGCCTTGCTCTCTTCAGAGAACTTAGTCTTAAATAAAGAAAAATAATTTCCCGATACGTTACAAGAAGAATCGGGGGACCTTCAGAGAATTTAGTAAGCTTCACAGAATCCTCCGATCTACTACAAGAAGAAATTTGAAAGTAGTATAAGAGAAACTTCTGCGATTCCCTATACGGTACCAGATACTCCAGAGTGACAAATCCGTTGCTGCCACCAAACCAGAACCCCCGTGAACTTCGAACCGCCCAATTCCATAGACGGAGGGGTTAACAACTGGCGACATCTGCAACCAGGATTCTTCCAGTCTTCTAGACCCTGGAACTAGAACCAACATTTAGATGACCGGCGTGTCACGACTTCCAGTGCTTCACGTCCATCATTCGACCGATGTGTCACGACTCCAAGTTCTCCACGCCCATTTTTCGTCCAGGAACAAGTGGCCAGCAAGACATGGCTTCAGGACATGTCTTCAAGGATTTCGCCGTAGGAATCTTGTTAAGTACAGATCTCTTTTTCAAATTAATTACTAAACATTTGAGAAGACAGTATAATTAACAGTTAATAATTAGTATCAAGCCAGAATCAACACAAAACACAGTGAACACTCCATACACCAGTGATACATCCTTTTTATCGAAACCGAGTTATTTCTACTGTTATAGTTAACGTAGAATAATTTTATTTGTGGCAATCATAATATTACCGTACATTCACGTACATTCGAATGAAATTTTTTTTACACTTTCGTTTTATTATTTTGTTTACAATTTTTTCAAATTTTTCCCTTGTTAGGCAAATTGTTGTGCATTTATTTGTGTATTTCTTAAACAGAGTAGTTAGGAAAGCCACTCAAGTGCTCATTCCATAGATCAAGATCGGTCAAGCAGACCAAATTAGAATACATTAACAGTACCTTCACATATGAGCGATTCAGACGGTGCGCTTTCTGACATTGAAAATTCCCCTACACCCATTTTTCCACCTACCCCGCGCCCTTCAAACATATTTACAAACACACAAACTTCAGATCAAGCACAAGCCAACATGTCTCAAACCGCTCCCCCAGCATACATTAACTTAGGTAGACTTGTAAACCTTCCCCATACTGTCCTAATTTTTAAGGGATCCATAGATAATAACTTTGTTGAACCGCGCGTAAGACCTTGGATTGAGTCTCTAGAACAGCATTTCTTACGTGAAAACATCACAGATGATGATATAAAGATTAGGGAAGCTAAAAGGTTTATCGACCCTAAAAAGGGGAATGCCTATGATACAGTTACATACGTCCCATCCATTAGCGAAGCTACAACTTAGGACAATTTTAAAAAACACTTATTAGAATTTTTCAAAGAAATAACACTCGCACATTTGTCCCACATTAGAAGCTGTCTTCCAAGCTAAATGGAAGAAAGAAGAACATGAAGATTTAAATAATTTTATTACACGAACACACAAACTCGTAGAAGCCCTCCGAGCCGCAGAAAATGCATGCGACATTACATTCACTTCAAAGCAAAGAAACCTAATAGTAGCAGGATCCATTTCAAGAGTGTCTAAATAGTGACAAACCAGTAAGTGTAGTCATAAATAAAACAAGGGAACATTACCCAGACTTAGCGAGCCAGAACTATCGGAAGGGTAGAGAAACCCCCGGACACTACATTCAGTAGCAACAGCAAGAACAACAACCCTATAAATCGAGGCCGATGCATGGAACACCACCTCAGAAACAAGCCCCACAAGCCCAGAATGCACGCCCTCCTCCTCAGTGTTTTAATTGTGATAGTTTTGGACACATGATGAGTCAATGCAATCATCCCCCTTATTGCTTCCACTGTCATGAACAATGTACATGGTGCAGAAAACATTGCAGAACTGTAGAAAAATCATAATGAAACTGTAATATTATTTTGCAGGTTTATGATGACTTTATTAGAATGTTATACCTAAGTAAAATCATTTGTGTTTATATTCAATTCGATTAAACTGATGAATCTGATAACGTCTGAATTAAACTGATGAGATGTAAGATACTTTATTATATGAAGGTAATGATATTTTCTTTGATGTAATTAATCCTAATCTGTAGTATAAACAATTCATATAAATGCCATATGTTTACTATATCTATATTATTATTATAACTTGCGTCATTGAGTATATATATATTTTGTGTACCATAACTATATTAGTTATTTATATTAACAGGAATGTTGTTCAATTAAGTTGATTAAAGCCTAAGAAAAGGAGAGCGTTTCATTTCAATTTAATCAACTTAATTTCAAGATCAGAGGATATGGACAAGTTTCTGAAGCCGGAAAGATTTGATGCCGAGCCCTCATCCTCAAGTTTGTCTCGTCTCTGGAGTCACTGGTTCAAGACATTTCAGAACTTTCTGGCCGCGTTACCTTCTGATCTTCAGACTCAAAAGCTAAGTTTGCTTGTAAACCATGTATCTCCTTTAGTCTATGAGTACATAGCTGATTGTACTACCTCTGAAGATGCTATAAAGTTGTTCAATGAACTTTATATAAAACCGAAAAATGAAACGTTTGCTCGTCACCTATTAGCCACCCGTCGTCAGGAGATGGGAGAGAGTTGGGACCATTACATAAATGCATTAAAGCATCTGAGTAAAGACTGTAACTTTCAATCGGTCTCTGCAGATCAATACAGAGATGAATATATAAGAGATGCTTTTATAAACGGTTTGAATACTCATTTCATTAGGCAACGATTGCTTGAAAACAAATCTCTCAGTTTACAGATCGCGTTTGATCAAGCTCACAGCCTTGAGTTGGCTCAGATTCAGTCTGATACTTATATACGTTCTAATGCTCCTCTAAATTCAGTTAGTTGTGAAACTGAAACAATTACAATAGAAAAACATGAGGCTAAACAAGGTGCTAATGAAACTCTTTGCGAGGAGTCTTCTACTGCTGCAGCAAGGTCTCGTAGATGTTTCTTTTGTGGGAGTAATGTGCATCCAGTAGCGTATCCAGGGGGGGGGGGGAATGGGGCATTTGCTGCCCCCTTGGAGGTGAAGAGGATGTATCTAAGAATAAGTAAATTTCCGTAACATTCAGCAAGCTAAGACAGGTAACTAGGTTTATTTTGTTGTCAATTAATTGTGTGATGAAGTCAAATGATTCAGTACTTTTCACCGTTTTTAGTCCATGATTTATGCACTTTAAAAGAAAAATATGGTAAAAATTACTTCTCTCCCGGACCCCGCTGAGGGAGCTCACAGCGCTCCCCCCCCCCCGACCCCCTAGCTGTATTGCCTCGCTACGCTCGGCAGCACTACTTTGCATTTTGCCCCCCCCCCCTTTCGGAAATCTTGGATACGCGTCTGTGTGCATCCGCGAGCTAAATGTCCTGCAAGAGATAGTTTATGTCATAAATGTGGTATTAAAGGCCATTTTGCCAGAGTGTTGTCGCTCTAATTCAAAAGCTTCTGCTTCTGTTAATACTTTAGCTTCTCTATCAGGCTCTATTTCTCATTCTTTGAAAGAGACAATTCTTACTATTTTAGCTAATGGTTTGTCTTTGAAGGCGCTAGTGGATACAGGTAGTACCGAAAATTTTTGATATAAATATTGTAAAAGAAAACAAATGGAAGGTATATCCTTGTAAAAGTCAAGTGTCAATGGCTAATACTTCTCATGTAACTAAAGTTGATGGGTTTTGTTGTGTAGATTTGACATTCAAGGATCGTACCTATAAAAATGTTAAGTTATCACTTCTGCCTAATCTATGTACTAATGTTATTCTTGGCCATGATTTTTTGTCTAGACATGAATCAGTTGAGATACCTTTTGGGGGAAGAGAACCTTCCTTAACTGTGTGTAATCTTGCAGCAGCCGAGGTGGGACCTCCGTCTTTATTTAATAATTTAAGTCCTGAATGCAAACCCATTGCTATTAAGTCACGCCGATATTGTCAGGCAGATATGAGTTTTATTTCGTCCGAAGGAGATCGCCTTCTTAAGGAAGGCATTATCGAACCCAGTCGAAGTCCTTGGCGGGCGCAAGTTTTAGTGGTAGCCAATGAATCTCATAAAAAACGCCTAGTAATCGATTATTCTCAAACAGTAAATAGATACACGCAGTTGGACGCTTATCCTCTGCCTAATATAAATGAAATGATGGGCGAAATTGCACAGTATAGTATCTTTAGTACAATAGATCTTAAGAGCGCCTATCATTTGATCCCTATCAAGGTAGTCCCAGGCTTTCGAAGCCTGTGGCCAGCTGTTTCATTTCAATAGAATCCCGTTTGGTGTAACAAACGGCGTAGCCTGTTTTTCAGAGAGTAATCGATGACATAATTCGTAAAAGGGTTTAAAGGATACCTTCATTTATGTGGACGACATCACTATATGTGGACACGATCAGAAGGAGCATGATGATAATTTGACAAAAATTTTAAATGTTGTAAAAAAGTATAATCTTCATATTAACGAAAATAAGAGTTCTACATCTAAGTCATCTATAGATTTACTAGGTTATAGAATAAGTAATGGTTCTTTAAGCCTGATACTGAGAGGTTAAAACCACTGCTTTCGAAAATCTTAAAAGTGATATTGCTAATTCTGTTCTTGTTGCCATTGATGACAATATTCCTTTTGTAGTAGAGACTGATGCGTCTGATTACGCAATAGCTGCTCAACTTTGCCAAGCTGGACGTCCAGTCGCCTTTTTCGCCCGTACTCTGTCGCCCTTGAAAGGAATCATTCCTCTGTAGAAAAAGAAGCATACGCCATTGTTGAGTCTATCCGAAAATGGCGGCATTATCTGCTTGGTAAGCACTTTAAACTAGTAACGGATTAAGGTCAGTAGCGTTTATGTTTTACACTAAACATAAAGGAAAAGTTAAGAACGAGAAAATCATGAGATGGAGACTTGAATTCTCAAGTTTCAGTTATGACATTGTATATCGACCCGGAAGAGAAAATATAGCTCCAGATACGCTTTTGTTAGAAAATCTAGAAGCGAAAGAACCATTGTTGTCCAAGGCGATATGATGACTAAGCTAATTGATGCAGCATTGCTTGTATATATTAAGTTAAGGTGTTATATATCCATCTCATAATTGTAAGGTTAGTGAAAAATTCACTTAATTTAGAGCTAGCATTTTGGGCTCTTGTGGCATCATTGTTTGGGCACTATTGTGGCATCAGTTTTTTGGGGCGCTGCGCGTCTTTTCTACTCGTTTGTGGAATGCCGTACTTACAGGGTGTGGTCTTATAGAGAGCTCTCTTGCAATTCAGTTTGGTTGTTTAGATACAAGATTGTTGCATCGTGCAATAGTGCAGGTTGTGTTGTTGTTGCAAGGTTTAGAAGAAGACCATAAATAGTGCCCCTTTTGTTTTTATCTTAAATTCATGCAACTGAAGCCTAAGGTAGGCCCACATCGAGTCAGCAACCCTGAGGTAGGACCTAATAGGACCTCAAGTCCGTAAGTTTTTAATTTTAGCTTAACTTGGGCTGTAGGTTGAACTGGCCCTTCAGAACTTGGCCGTTCACGGCTCAGCTGGGATTTTGAACCCAATAAATAAGTAAATAACATGGTCCTTCAGAACCGGATTCTAGCCCAAGACTGAGTCAGTGACTATTTTCGGCAAAGTTCTGATTGTGCAAATTGTAGCCCAAGTTAGGCCTAGACGGGTTGAGCATTATTGAGTTAAGGTCCCAGAGTAGAAAGTTTGGTCGCCCAATTGCGAAACTTGGACACTTGTCTGTCGTTCTTTTTGGCCTACATTTTTACCGGTTTGGTTAATTTTGGTTTATTATTCGTAGGCGAAGGTTGCAGACTTCGGTGCGCCAGTTACTTGGGTGGAAAATTTGGTATTCCATACTGGTGGTTGGTTAGTACCCCACCCAGCAATTCAGTTTATTTGAAAAAAGCAAAATTTGCGTTTGATCAGTTTGGTTGTATTTTTTGCCAATTCAGCTTATTTGGTATTGAACCCAATTGTTGTTTGCATTGAAGATGAGTGTTAGAAAATCTAGAAGAGGAAGAACCATTGTTGTCCCAAGGTGATATGATGACTAAGCTGATTGATGCAGCATTGCTTGTATATATTAAGTTAAGGTGTATATATATCCATCTCTCATAATTGTAAGGTTAGTGAAAAATTCACTTAATAAGAGCTAGCATTTTTGGGCTCTTGTGGCATCAGTGTTTGGGACGCTGGTGGCATCATTTGGGGCGCTGCGCGTCTTTTCTACTCGTTTGTGGGATGTCGTACGTACAGGGTGTGGTCTTGTAGAGAGCTCTCTTGCAATTCAGTTTGGTTGTTTAGATACAAGATTGTTGCACCGTGCAATAGTCCAGGTTGCGTTGTTGTTGCAAGGTTGAGAAAGAAGACCATAAATAGTACCCTTTTTTGTTTACATTAAAATTCATGTAACAAAGGTCTAAAGTAGGCCCGCATCGAGTCAGCAACCCTGAGGTTAACCTGAGGTAGGACCTAATAGGATCTCAAATCCGTAAGTTTTAATTTAGCTTAACTTGGGCTTTAGGTAGAACTGGCCCTTTAGAATTTGGCCGTTCACGGCTCAGCTGGGATTTTGAACCCGACAAATAAATAAAATAACATGGTCCTTCAGAACCGGATTCTACCCCAAGACTGAGTCAGTGACTATTTTTCGGCAAAGTTCTGATTGTGCAAATTGTAGCCCAAGTTAGGCCTAGACGGGTTGAGTATTATTGATTTAAGGTCCCAGGGTAGAAAGTTTGGTAGCCCAATTGCGAAACTTGGCCAGTCGTCTGTCGTTGTTTTGGCCTACATTTTACCGGTCTGGTTAATTTGGGTTATTATTGAATTAAGGTCCCAGGGTAAAAAGTTTGGTCGCCCAATTGCGAAACTTGGCCAGTCGTCTGTCGTTGTTTTGGCCTACATTTTACCGGTTTGGTTAATTTTGGGTTATTATTGAATTAAGGTCCCAGGGTAAAAAGTTTGGTTGCCCAATTGCGAAACTTGGCCAGTCGTCTGTCGTTGTTTTGGCCTACATTTTACTGGTTTGGTTAATTTTGGGTTATTATTGAATTAAGGTCCCAGGGTAGAAAGTTTGGTAGCCCAATTGCGAAACTTGGCCAGTCGTCTGTCGTTGTTTTGGCCTACATTTTACCGGTTTGGTTAATTTTGGGTTATTATTGAATTAAGGTCCCAGGGTAAAAAGTTTGGTCGCCCAATTGCGAAACTTGGCCAGTCGTCTGTCGTTGTTTTGGCCTACATTTTACCGGTTTGGTTAATTTTGGGTTATTATTGAATTAAGGTCCCAGGGTAGAAAGTTTGGTCGCCCAATTGCGAAACTTGGCCAGTCGTCTGTCGTTGTTTTGGCCTACATTTTACCGGTTTGGTTAATTTTGGGTTATTATTGAATTAAGGTCCCAGGGTAGAAAGTTTGGTTGCCCAATTGCGAAAGTTGGCCAGTCGTCTGTCGTTGTTTTGGCCTACATTTTACCGGTTTGGTTAATTTTGGGTTATTATTGAATTAAGGTCCCAGGGTAGAAAGTTTGGTTGCCCAATTGCGAAACTTGGCCACTTGTATGTCGTTGTTTTTGGCCTACATTTACCAGTTTGGTTAATTTGGTTTATTATTCGTAGGCGAAGGTTGCAGACCAGTGCGCCAGTTACTTGGGTGGAAAAATTGGTATTCCATACTGGTGTTGGTTAGTACCCCACCTAGCAATT
Organism: Bathynomus jamesi; assembly: GCA_023014485.1. Taxonomy (NCBI): domain Eukaryota; kingdom Metazoa; phylum Arthropoda; class Malacostraca; order Isopoda; family Cirolanidae; genus Bathynomus; species Bathynomus jamesi. Next base: position 98,089 of record JAJOZX010004991.1, on the reverse strand, counting down.
CAGTTTATTTGAAAGTAAAATTTGCGTTTGATCAGTTTGGTTAAGTATTTCTGCCAATTCAGCTTATTTGGCATTGAGCCCAATTGTTGTTTACATTGAAGATGAGTGCATCTGAATTGAACAAATTTATAAAAAGGAGAAGCGCCTACAAAGGTCTAATTACAAAGGTCATTGCCACTATAGATTCTGCCATAGAGCAAGAGGATTTACGCTTAGTGACTGCGCAGCTTTCCATATTAGAAACTAAAAAGGTTGCTCTAAGTGAGGTAAATGTTAAAATTGAGGCTCTTATAGAAGAGGATGAAATAGAAAATAACATAATTTACTTTGAAGAGATTGTTGATGATATAATTAACGTAGGCCTCCGAGCAAAAGAGTTTAGTAGCTCAGTACAGTTAGAGACCAGGTCTGATAATGAAACACAACACTCAACAAATGATGTTTGTGAAGTTAAGGTTAACAGATCTGTAGTTCAATTACCGAGGCTTGTACTCAAAACATTTTCTGGGAGTATTCAGGAATGGCAAGGATGGGCAGACAGTTTTCAATCAGCAGTTCATTCTAGTCAAGTGTTAAGTGCCGTGGAGAAGTTTAATTATTTGCGGTCCCTCTTGGAAGGGGAGGCAGCAAAGACTATAGCAGGATTAGCATTAACAGAGGCTAATTATAATGTGGCTTGGGATATATTAAAGAAACGGTTTGGTAAGCCAGAGATCTTAATTAAAAGCCACCTCCGTGCACTTTTAGCTATACCTCCTGTTAATAATCCAAATAGTGTCAAGGAGTTACGGCAGTTATATGATGAATTTGAAATTAGAACTAGCTCCCTGGACAACTTGGGTGTAGGAATGGAAAAGTATGGTATAATGTTGGTTCCTACACTGGAGTCTAAATTGCCTAGCTCAATTTTGCTTGAATTAAGTAGGGGACACTCTGCAGAACATGTGTACATCCCCCTTCAGCAGATGTTAAGTCTTTTAGGCACAGAATTAGCAAGACGAGAGGGAGTTGAGTTTGCACAGTGGGATGGTAAACAAGGGGACAAAGGCAGGCACAGCACCAAAGTTTCCACAAAAAGGAATAGCCCAGGTACAGTGTCAGCTCTACATGCCTCCTCTGAGAATAAATTAAAGGGAATCAAGGAATGCATATTTTGCGAAGGCAACCACAAGTCATATAAATGTGAGGTGGCTGAGGCCTTACCCTTTGAGGAGAAAAGGACACGGTACTAAGTCCACAGCATGTTTTAAATGTTTTTGAAAGGTCATAGAGCAAGGTTTTGTAAGTTTAAAATTTTGTGCAAAAATGTCATGGTAGCATCAGCCATTATTGTGTGAAAACACTCTAGTAGGCCTACCCCAGAAGTAGAGACATCAGTGGCACTGCCACTGCTATGCAAGGGAGTAAAGTAAAGGGGGATTATTGCAAACAACTGCAGCCTTATTAATTGGAAATGAGGGAGAAGCTACTGTAAGGTGTTGTTTGATAGTGGTAGCCAGTGTAGTTTTATTAAGACCAGAATTTCCAGAAAATTGAAGTTTAAAGAACTTAAGAGGGAAAATTTAAGAATTTCTGGGTTTGGGGGTTCCGTTCAAAACCGAACCAAATTTAAGAAGGTAGAAGTTCTGGTTTGCGGTTGTTACCGCAAAGTCCCACTATCTAGGTCCAAGCTGTAGAGATTGAGGAACTTTGTGCTCCAGTCACTACTCGTTTGATATGGCATTTCCAAGAATTGCAAGTTAAAGGAATTAATTTGGGCAATAATAAGTTTGAGGGAACAGAAGATATTAGTCTTTGATTGGAGCTGACTATTATTGGGACTTCTCACATGGTAATATTGTCCGTACATCTCAAGGCCCGGTAGCTATTGAAAGTAAGCTAGGCTGGAAAGGCATTTGAAAGCGTTTTGTGAACTTGAATCTATTGACATAAAGGACAACCAGGCAAGTACATTGAACAATGATGTTTTAGAGCAATTTGAAAAAGGGATTGGGTTTAAAGATGGTTGCTATGAAGTTGGCCTACCATGGAAGGATTCTTGCAAACCCGGTTCAAACCTTCAGCTAGCTAATCGGAGGTTGGAGACTTCATTGTACAAGCTAAGAAAAAATGAGTTGTTGTTAATTGAATACGATGAGGCCATCCTAAGTTATGTAAGGGAGGGCTATGCTGAAAGGGTGCAAGGTGAGCTGGTGAGCCAGGAGGCACCTTATCTGCCACACCATGCAGTGGTACGGCGAGACAAAACTACCACCAAACTGAGGGTAGTTTTTGATGGCTCAGCCAAGGACAAAGGTGGTGTGTCCTTGAATGAATGTTTGGATGCTGGGCCAAATTTAAATGCAGATTTATTTTCCTTGTTACTGAGATTCAGGTTTGGTAGAGTAGCATTGACTGCAGATGTGAAGCAAGCCTTTTGCGGATAAAGTTAAAACCAGAGGACAGAGATGCAGTAAGGTATCTGTGGGTGGATACGAAAGACTTGTTGGAAAATGACCTAAGGTTCAAGAATATAGAATGAAGTCAGTGTTGTTTGGCCTCAGCTCTAGTCCATTTCTGTTGGCAGCTACTATGCAGTACCATTTTAAGAAATATTCTGAAGTCTATCCTAACACTATTGAACACACAAGTAAAATTTTCATGTTGATGATTTGCTGTGTTCGTGGATAATACAGAAATGGCTAAACAGATATTCATGGAGGCTAGAGCTATAATGAGGGAGGCTGGCATGGAGCTTAGAAAATGGCAGACCAATCATTCGCAATTACAAGAGTTTATGAGTCATTCTTGTGTAGTACCTGATGCAGCAGAAAGTATTGAGAATTCTGGTATTAAGGAGTTGTGGGCAATAGATGCAAAGGTGCTAGGCATTGTTTGGCAGCAAGATGATGATTTGTTTACCTTCAATGGGAAATCTTTAGTAGAGCTGGCTGAGAATGAGACAAGGTGGACAAAACGTACAGCTCTTAGTTTGGCTTCAAAGGTCTTTGATCCTCTTGGATTCCTGGCTCCATTTGTGATAAAGTCAAAAATTTGGTTTCAGAGCCTCTGGGAAATTGGACTTGGTTGGGACCAAGAGTTACCTGATCATATGGTGGTAAGGTGGAAATATTGGTTCAAAGAATTGGCACATCTTGGAGACATTGAAATCCAAAGATGGTACTTTGGAGAGTTGAACAATAGTCCAGACAATTTGGAGCTGCACATCTTTTGTGATGCAAGTGAGGAAGCCTATGCAACTTGTATTTATATAAGAGGCGCATTGCAAGAGGAAGTAAGTTGCAGGTTGGTTGCTGCAAAGAGCAGAGTAGCACCTTTGAAAAGGCTTTCGGTTCCAAGGTTGGAATTGATGGGTGCCGTTATTGCTAGTCGGCTTGCAATTACAGTGCGAAAGTCTTTGGCCCTTTATGAAATTCCAAGCTATTATTGGACAGACTCCACTATAGTTTGGCACTGGTTAAGAAGTCAGGCAAGGAAATGGAAACCATTTGTTGCCAATAGGGTGGAGGAAATTCAAGCGCACACAGATCCCAAGCAATGGAAGCATTGTCCAGGCATCCCAAACCCCGCTGATTTACCAACACGAGGAATTTCAGTGAAAGATCTTTCACAGTCAAGTTTGTGGTGGAATGGGCCAGAGTGGCTAAAACTTGGAAGTGAAAACTGGCCTTCTAATCAGCCTATTGTAGGAGAATGCCAGGCTGAAGAAGCATGGGTGAGTGAGGTGAGAAAATGCGCTGTGAACAGTTGTCAAGTTATGCAGCAGGACCCCATATTGAGGCTTGAGGACATTAGCAGTCTGAAAAGATTGTTAAGAGTGACAGCATGGGTATATAGATTTACCAACAACATTAAGGGAGAAACAAGAAGGGAAGAATTCTGAACAGTAATGATATTCAGCAAGCCAGGAAATACTGGGTGGTATATATGCAGAAGAAAAAATTTGGTGAAGAGAGAGAATTGCTCACCAGCCATCCATTACAGGTTCTACCAACACATTCTGCGCTCAAGGGTTTGGATGTGTTTTTGGATCAGGATTTATTGAAAGTAGGAGGTAGACTACAGTTTTCTGGGCTTCCAGAGGAGAAAAACATCCAATTTTGCTACCTTCTGGGGGGCACTTTGTGGACCTTTTGATCCTGGATACTCATCATAAGCTGTTACATGCTGGAGTTAGAGTGATAATAGAGATTAGACAACAATTTTGGATTCCCAAAATTAGACAAGTAGTAAAAAGGTCTTGCATAAATGTGGTTTGCAAGCGTTGGAGTGCAAAGCCTTATTATGAAAAGGTGGCTCCACTTCCAAGAGAACGGTGTGTCTATACTGCCCCATTTGATGTAGTGGGAGTAGACTTTGCAGGGCCAGTCTATGTGTATGAGCGAGGGGAGTCTAACAAAGGTTATATATGTCTTTTCACCTGTGCTACCACCAGAGCAATCCATTTGGAGTTGGTAAGCAACTTAAGTAGTGATGTATTTCTTTTGGCCTTTAAAAGGTTTGTGAACAGAAGGGGTTTCCCAAATAAAATCATATCGGATAATGCACAAACCTTCAAAAAGGCTGCAAAGGAAGTCCAAGAAATTTGGTCCTTGCTAAAAGAGGAAGGATTCCAATCCTACTTTTCACACCAAGGGGTACAGTGGGAGTTTATTGTTGAGAGAGCACCATGGTGGGGAGGATTTTGGGAAAGGCTAGTGAGAAGTGTAAAGTGTCCATTAAAGAAACTTTTAGCTAATGCTCATTTGAGCAAAGAAGAATTCTGCACTGTTTTATGTGAAGTAGAAGCAATGGTGAACAGTAGGCCTATCACTTTTGTTTACAACAGTATGCAGGATGCAGATCCATTGACACCAAATCATTTTCTTTGTGGTAAACGATTAACATCAAAACCAGTGTGCCAGAAGACTTGCAGCCTATCCAGAGCACTCAAGGAGAGTTAACCAGACGGTTCAGGTACCTTGAAGAGCTACAAGATCAGTTATGGAAGAGGTGGCAGATGGAATACTTGCCAGAACTCAATTATTACCCATCAGGCAAGGTAAAGGGCTCCAATGCAAATTGTATCAAGGTGGGAGACGTGGTAATGATTGGGAATGAAAGACCAAGGCAATGCTGGAAGCTTGGCATAATTGAAGAGTTGTTTGTTGGCAAAGACAATTTAGTTAGGTCTGCACTGGTAAAGACTTCAGGAGGAAAGTTAAAGAGACCTATACAAAAACTCTATGCTTTAGAAATCAGCAAAAACACAGATAGTCAAGATGAAACATTTGAGTTCCAGCCTCATGGAGAAGGCTTGGCTAACCTTGCAGAAGGTAATGACAACAATGCCTCTTCGGTGGGGAGTGTTAGAAAATCTAGAAGAGGAAGAACCATTGTTGTCCCAAGGCGATATGATGACTAAGCTGATTGATGCAGCATTGCTTGTATATATTAAGTTAAGGTGTATATATCCATCTCATAATTGTAAGGTTAGTGAATAATTCACTTAATAAGAGCTAGCATTTTTGGGCTCTTGTGGCATCAGTGTTTGGGACGCTGGTGACATCATTTGGGGCGCTGCGCGTCTTTTCTACTCGTTTGTGGGATGTCGTACGTACAGGGTGTGGTCTTGTAGAGAGCTCTCTTGCAATTCAGTTTGGTTGTTTAGATACAAGATTGTTGCACCGTGCAATAGTCCAGGTTGCGTTGTTGTTGCAAGGTTGAGAAAGAAGACCATAAATAGTACCCTTTTTTGTTTACATTAAAATTCATGTAACAAAGGTCTAAAGTAGGCCCGCATCGAGTCAGCAACCCTGAGGTTACCTTGAGGTAGGACCTAATAGGATCTCAAATCCGTAAGTTTTAATTTAGCTTAACTTGGGCTTTAGGTAGAACTGGCCCTTTAGAATTTGGCCGTTCACGGCTCAGGTGGGATTTTGAACCCGACAAATAAATAAAATAACAATGAGTGCAGCTGAATTGAGCAAGTTTAAAAAAAGGAGAAGCACCTACAGAGGTCTAATTACAAAGGTCATTGCCACTATAGATTCTGTCATAGAGCAAGAGGATTTAAGCTTAGTGAGTGCGCAGCTTTCCATATTAGAAACTAAAAAGGTTGCTCTAAGTGAGGTAAATGTTAAAATTGAGGCTCTTATAGAGAGGATGAAATAGAAAATAACATAATTTACTTTGAAGAGATTATTGATGATATAATTAAAGTATGCCTCCGAGCAAAAGAGTTTAGCAGCTCAGTACAGTTAGAGATCAGGTCTAATAATGAAACACAACACTCAACAAATGGTGTTTGTGAAGTTAAACTTAACAGATCTGCAGTTCAATTACCGAGGCTTCTACTCAAAACATTTTCTGGGAGTATTCAGGAATGGCAAGATGGGCAGACAGTTTTCAATCAGCAGTTCATTCTAGTCAAGTGTTAAGTGCGGTGGAAAAGTTTAATTATTTGCAGTCCCTCTTGGAAGGGGAGGCAGCAAAGACAATAGCAAGATTAGCATTAACAGAGGATAATTATACTGTGGCTTGGGATATATTAAAGAAACGGTTTGGTAAGCCAGAGATCTTGATTAAAAGCCACCTCCGTGAACTTTTAGCTATACCTCCTGTTAATAATCCCAATAGTGTCAAGGAATTACGGCAGTTATATGATGAATTTGAAGTTAGAACTAGGTCCCTGGACAACTTGGGTGTAGGAATGGAAAGGTATCGTATAATGTTGGTTACTATACTGGAGTCTAAATTGCCTAGCTCAATTTTGTACAGAACATGTGTACATCCCCCTTCAGCAGATGTTAAGTCTTTTAGGCACAGAATTAGCAAGACGAGAGGGAATTGAGTTTGCAGAGTGGGATGTTAAACAAGGGGACAAAGGCAGGCACAGCACCAAGGTTTCTACAAAAAGGAATAGCCCAGGTACAGTGTCAGCTCTACATGCATCCTCTAAGAATAAATTAAAAGGAATCAAGGAATGCATATTTTGCGAAGGCAACCACAAGTCATATAAATGTGAGATGGCTGAGGCTTTACCTTTTGAGGAGAGAAAGGACACGGTAACTAAGTCCACAGCATATTTTAAATGTTTTTTGAAAGGTCACAGAGCAAGGTTTTGTAATTTTAAAATTTTGTGCAAAAAATGTCATGGCAGGCATCAGCAATTATTGTGTGAAAACACTCCTAGTAGGCCTACCCCAGAAGTAGAGACATCAGTGGCACATGCCACTGCTATGAAAGGGAGTAAAAGTAAAGGGGGATTATTGCAAACAACTGCAGCCTTATTAATTGGGAATGATGGAGAAGCTACTCTAAGAGTGTTGTTTGATAGTGGTAGCCAGTGTAGCTTTATTAAGACCAGAATTTCCAGAAAATTGAAGTTTAAAGAACTTAAGAGGGAAATTTAAGAATTTCTGGGTTGGGGGTTCCGTTCAAAACCGAACCAAATTTAAGAAGGTAGAAGTTCTGGTTAAGGGGTTGTTACCAAAAGTCCCACTATCAAGGTCCAAGCTGTAGAGATTGAAGAACTTTGTGCTCCAGTCACTACTTGTTTAGATATGGCATGTGTCCAAGAATTGCAAGTTAAAGGAATTAATTTGGGCAATAATAAGTTTGAAGGAACAGAAGATATTAGTCTTTTGATCGGAGCTGACTATTATTGGGACTTCATCACTGGTAATACTGTCCGCACATCTCGAGGCCCGGTAGCTATTGAAAGTAAGCTAGGCTGGATGCTACATGGTAGTTATTGCAATGAAATGGAAGTTAAGGCTCTTTTTGTTAAGATTGAGGAGAACAGCCATGGTTTGGAAAGGTATTTGAAAGCGTTTTGGGAACTTGAATCCATTGGCTTAAAGGACAAACAGGCAAGTACAGTGAACAATGATGTTTTAGAGCAATTTGAAAAAGGGATTGGGTTTAGAGATGGTTGCTATGAAGTTGGCCTCCCTTGGAAGGATTCTTGCAAACCCGGTTCAAACCTTCAGCTAGCTAATCGGAGGTTGGAGACTTCATTGTACAGGCTAATAAAAAATGAGGAGTTGTTAATTGAATACAATGAGGCCATCCTAAGCTATGTAAGGGATGGCTATGCTGAAAGGGTGCAAGATGAGCTGGTGAGCCAGGAGGCACATTATCTGCCACACCATGCAGTGGTACGGCGAGATAAAACTACCACCAAACTGAGGGTAGTTTTTGATGGCTCAGCCAAAGACAAAGGTGGTGTGTCCTTGAATGACTGTTTGGATGCTGGGCCAAATTTAAATGCAGATTTATTTTCCTTGTTACTGAGATTCAGGTTTGGTAGAGTAGCATTGACTGCAGATGTGAAGCAAGCCTTTATGCGGATAAAGTTAAAACTAGAGGACAGAGATGCAGTAAGGTATCTGTGGGTGGATACGAAAGACTTGTTGGAAAATGAACCTAAGGTTCAAGCATATAGAATGAAGTCAGTGTTGTTTGGCCTCAGCTCTAGTCCATTTCTGTTGGCAGCTACTATGCAGTACCATTTTAAGAAATATTCTGAAGTCTATCCTAACCCTATTGAACACATAAGGAAAAAATTTTATGTTGATGATTTGCTGTGTTCCGTGGATAATACAGAAATGGCTAAACAGATATTCATGGAGGCTAGAGCTATGATGAGGGAGGCTGGCATGGAGCTTAGAAAATGGCAGACCAATCATTCTCAATTACAAGAGTTTATGAGTCATTCCTCTGTAGTACCTGATGCAGCAGAAAGTATTGAGGATTCTGGTATTAAGGAGTTGTGGGCAATAGACGCAAAGGTGCTAGGCATCGTTTGGCAGCAAGATGATGATTTGTTTACCTTCAATGGAAATCTTTAGTAGAGCTGGCTTAGAATGAGACAAGGTGGACAAAACGTACAGCTCTTAGTTTGGCTTCGAAGGTCTTTGATCCTCTTGGATTCCTGGCTCCATTTGTGATAAAGTCAAAATTTTGGTTTCAGAGCCTCTGGAAATTGGACTTGGTTGGGACCAAGAGTTACCTGATCATATGGTGGTAAGGTGGAAATATTGGTTCAAAGAATTGGCACATCTTGGAGACATTGAAATCCCAAGATGGTACTTTGGAGAGTTGAACAATAGTCCAGACAATTTGGAGCTGCACATCTTTTGTGATGCAAGTGAGGAAGCCTATGCAACTTGTATTTATATAAGAGGCGCATTGCAAGAGGAAGTAAGTTGCAGGTTGGTTGCTGCAAAGAGCAGAGTAGCACCTTTGAAAAGGCTTTCGGTTCCAAGGTTGGAATTGATGGGTGCCGTTATTGCTAGTCGGCTTGCAATTACAGTGCGAAAGTCTTTGGCCCTCTATGAAATTCCAAGCTATTATTGGACAGACTCCACTATAGTTTGGCACTGGTTAAGAAGTCAGGCAAGGAAATGGAAACCATTTGTTGCCAATAGGGTGGAGGAAATTCAAGCGCACACAGATCCCAAGCAATGGAAGCATTGTCCAGGCATCCAAAACCCCGCTGATTTACCAACACGAGGAATTTCAGTGAAAGATCTTTCACAGTCAAGTTTGTGGTGGAATGGGCCAGAGTGGCTAAAACTTGGAAGTGAAAACTGGCCTTCTAATCAGCCTATTGTAGGAGAATGCCAGGCTGAAGAAGCATGGGTGAGTGAGGTGAGAAAATGCGCTGTGAACAGTTGTCAAGTTATGCAGCAGGACCCCATATTGAGGCTTGAGGACATTAGCAGTCTGAAAAGATTGTTAAGAGTGACAGCATGGGTATATAGATTTACCAACAACATTAAGGGAGAAACAAGAAGGGAAGGAATTCTGAACAGTAATGATATTCAGCAAGCCAGGAAATACTGGGTGGTATATATGCAGAAGAAAAAATTTGGTGAAGAGAGAGAATTGCTCACCAGCCATCCATTACAGGTTCTACCAACACATTCTGCGCTCAAGGGTTTGGATGTGTTTTTGGATCAGGATTTATTGAAAGTAGGAGGTAGACTACAGTTTTCTGGGCTTCCAGAGGAGAAAAGACATCCAATTTTGCTACCTTCTGGGGGGCACTTTGTGGACCTTTTGATCCTGGATATTCATCATAAGCTGTTACATGCTGGAGTTAGAGAAGTGATAATAGAGATTAGACAACAATTTTGGATTCCCAAAATTAGACAAGTAGTAAAAAAGGTCTTGCATAAATGTGTGGTTTGCAAGCGTTGGAGTGCAAAGCCTTATTATGAAAAGGTGGCTCCACTTCCAAGAGAACGGTGTGTCTATACTGCCCCATTTGATGTAGTGGGAGTAGACTTTGCAGGGCCAGTCTATGTGTATGAGCGAGGGGAGTCTAACAAAGGTTATATATGTCTTTTCACCTGTGCTACCACCAGAGCAATCCATTTGGAGTTGGTAAGCAACTTAAGTAGTGATGTATTTCTTTTGGCCTTTAAAAGGTTTGTGAACAGAAGGGGTTTCCCAAATAAAATCATATCGGATAATGCAACTGTAGTGCCTTGCACCACAAGATTATTCTTTATTAGTGAAAACTGCCACAAATTGGCATGACTGAATTATTTAAATCTAAATAAATAAATACAAGTTAAATGTCTAGTGATCAAATTTAATTCTTAAGAATTCAGTGTGGTGTGACTAGACATGAATGGGCTTTTAAGGATTATTTTGGCTTGTTGGTAAAATTGTGGAGCAAACACAAACTTATGTGAAACGACAACACAAAGGACGCTGTTCACACATCATATTATTCGAAAGCATCGCGCCAGCAAGCAAAGTTCCTTTGTGGTATGTTTTGTATTTGTTTATATTTTTTACTATTCCATATCTGTATGCAATACCGCATACTGTAGATACTAACAAGCCTTATACTGTTTGCAATTAGTACCAAGATTTATACTACAAATAGTAATGTAAGGTTCATACAATAAATTACCTTAGGCTAAGTTAGGTCTAGGCAAAAGCCAAATTGTAACTCTAGCCTAACTGAGGCCTACCATAGTCTTTGTTTTAGATTAACCTCAGCTCGATATGTTGAAGAGGCAAAGGCCTGCCCATTAATTTTCTTAGGATATTTTACTTTATAAGCCTATTATGTTTCATGTTATTTTCTTAGCAGATGGCCTACTAATCATTTGTAGCCTACATACTTCCTTTAGTTTTCCCATTCAACTTAACACAATCCCATAACCAGAATTAACTGTAATTTATCATCCACAGGTTACTGGGCCTATATAACATATATGTATTTTAATTATTAATTATTGCCATTTTTTATTCTTTTCCTCTGAAATATCATTTACAGTATTCTTGTCTGTCTCTTTGCAGACAAGGTTGTCATTGTGGCTATTATTATTAGTTTATTATTACTATACTATTATTACTATACTATTATTACTATTATTATTATTACTATATATTATTACTACTTATTATTATTACTACTATTATTATTATTATTATTCCTATTATTTGTATTATTTGTATTTTGCATATTCATTATTATAATCAGTATTATTTGCAGACTGTTATATATTAGCCAAACGGGCCATTATTTAATCTCACCATTATAAGTCCATCAAAGTTGTTACGGGTAAAAATCCCCTTTGCATATACTCATTAATTGTTGTCAATAAAATATAAAAATTCATATTGATTTAATAATCAGTCCTTCCCTTCTTTTATTAAAATTAACTTTGCGCCGCACTGCTGGATGCTTATCTAGCATTTGGGCGCTGGTGACCCTGGCATTTAGTTAATTATCTACGTAAACTTGTAAAGGTCCATAATAAAAAAAACCGGACTCTTACAATTGTTAACCTCCTGGAGTGACCAAACACCGTAATTTATGCAAAAAAAAGTTTTTTCTCAATTTTTGTCAATATATTCAGTCTGCATCTATAATTTTATTAAATTCACTAGTACTAAGCACTCACCTGTACTGCAAGTGTATTCTATTGCAAAATATATTCCTTTTATTTTGCCTTTTTATAAAATCAGCGTTTTCTAGTTTTTTTTGTGCAAATTTACTTATATTTTTCAAATAGCCTATACGCAGACTATTTTTCTGCTAATATTGGGCTACATCATAAAAAAAAAAAAAATTTTTTTTACTTCTATTTTGCAAACAGCCTATACGCAGACTATTTTTCTGCTAATATTGGCCTACATCATAAAAAAAAAAAAAAAAAAAAAATTCACGTAACTTTTTGTTATTGGCATTCATAACTCTAATTGAGTCTCATACTCAACCAAGCTTACCTGAAGCCATTATTTACATTCAACAACATTTGTTGAAATCTTGTCAGTTTGTGACACATTTTAAATTTTTTTTAGTACCTTGTAACAAATAATAGCCACAATGACCAATAACAACCTAGGGTCATCCAACGGTGGTACTCCAAATTCACCACCTATAACGGACTTTCTCACAATGTATCAGCCTACCACTCCACAATTCACCGCTGAAGAGCCTGGAATCTTTGTGAGTCAACTGCGGGATTATTTTGAGATAAAAGGAGTTACGGACCCACGAACCAAGTTCCTTGTCACAAAGAACCTCCTGCCTACATTAGTATACAAAGTAGTGCGGGATGTAACTCTATTGCCTCCGTCTTACCAAGCTTTTGAGAGCCTCCTCAGCGAGTTAGTCAGGAGACTCGGCCAATCAGAAGAAGAGCGACTCAATGCTCTACTCAAGGACCAAGTTCTTGGGGATCAAAAGCCAACAGCCTTCCTGAGACAGCTGCAAGACCTGGCTGGACAGACCAATGAAGACGATAAAAACTCACCCTTAATGCGACGCCGCTTCCTCAATGGTCTCCCTACTGCCCTACGGCCAATGCTCCGTTGTATGCCAGATGATACAGATCTCCTCACTATGGCCAAAATAGCTGATAAGATGATGATTGAAATCTACCTTGGCCAAGTAGATAACCACACCCATCACCCCCAAATCTGTGCCACGCAGGACGACAATCTGAGTCCGGCTGCACAAGGTCTTAAAGTATCCAACGAAATTCTACGAACACTTAAAGATGAATTTAAAGCTCTCCGAATAGAGCTAGCTAACAACAGGGAACGAGAGAGAAGTTCTTCAAGACGAGGACGACCCTCTGGTCCAATTAGAGCCTCCCAATATGAACCTGGACAATGCCTCGTTCTCCTACAACCACAGCCACCGCAAACAGGTCAGTTGGTTGCTCCTAATCCAAATCTATTAGCCTTACCTCATCCTCAATCCTCAATCCCCACTACTCAGCCCCATTCTCAACCTATTTCCTTACCACAGTCTACTGTTCATACCCCTCCTTGCTGGTATCATGAAAAGTTTAAAGATCGTGCAACGCGCTGTCTCACACCTTGCCCATGGACTCCTAACCCTCCTTTAAACTAACCGGGCTGGTGTCACAGGCGTCTGACGCTACAGCCTCTCAAGCCTCTCCTCCTATCCTTATTTCAACTAACCCTACAACTACCTCATTTAACACTGTCAAACCAACACCTACGTACGCAAGTAAAGTTAAAGAATCGCAACCTACTTATTCAACCACAGCTAATTTATTACCCCCAACTAATTCTCCAAATATAACACAAACTCCTTCCCATAGCAATACTAACCTTCTTCCACAAAAATTTAATGATTCACAAACTACTGCACCACCTGGTCCAACATTCACCTTGCATGATCCACTTTCAGACTATGCATTCCTTATTGACACTGGAGCTCAATACAGTGTTATTCCTGCAACAGCCGCAGACCGTGCAAACGGACCTTCTCCTTTCATTTTACGTGCAGCTAATTCTTCATCTATTCACACTTATGGACATCGTTCTATTTCAGTTTCTCTTGGACTTAGACGTGTTTTCCGCTGGATATTTCTTGTCGCGGACGTGTATACCCCAATGTTAGGCTCTGATTTTCTTTCTGCTAATGATTTATTAGTTGATGTTCGTAGAGCACAATTAATTGATAATGTCACACATCTTTCAGTAATTGGTTCTCCTACCGTGCACCCCTCTTCATTATTGGCAAGTTCTCTGCCACAGTGCTCACCTGCTATAGAGCAGCTCCTAAATGAATTTTCTTCCCTTACTCAACCCTGTTCTAAGGATACCCCTATTAAACACTCTGTTGTCCACCGTATTGATACGGTAGGCTCACCTGTTTTCACCCGCCCACGTCGCTTAGCTCCAGATCGTCTTGCAATTGTGAGACGAGAGTTTGAACACATGCTCGAACTCGGTATTATACGGCCTTCAAGTAGCCCGTATGCCTCTGCTTTACACATGGTCCCAAAACCTACACCTGGAGACTGGCGTCCATGTGGAGATTATCGTGCTTTGAATGACAACACGATCCCAGATCGCTATCCCCTTCCTCACTTACACGATTTTACTTCTGCTCTCCATGGCACCACAGTATTTTCACGCCTTGACTTGGTGCGAGCCTTTCATCAAATTCCAGTACACCCTGATGACATACATAAAACTGCTATAACAACCCCTTTTGGGTTATTTGAAATGACAAAAATGCCATACGGACTGCGTAATGCGGCCCAAACTTTTCAACGCTTCATTGATGAAGTGTTGAGAGGTCTCTCCTTCACTTACACATATGTCGATGACATTCTCATCGCAAGTTCTTCTCCCTCAGAACATACTCAACATTTACGCTTAGTTTTTTCTCGGTTGGCAGAATATGGTGTATTGCTAAACCCTGAAAAATGTGTCTTTGCTGTAGATGAACTCACCTTCTTAGGACACAAAGTTACTTCGAAGGGCATTTCTCCTCTCGAAAATAAAGTATCTGTCATAAGGTCTTTCCCACAACCGCAAACTCAAAAGCAACTTCGCCGCTTCTTAGGGATGGTAAACTTCTACCATCGCTTCATTCCTCAGTGTGCAAACATTCTTGCACCCATAACCTCTCTTCTTCGTCAATCAAAAAGGGGCCGATCCACTGCAGTTCTGTGGAACCCCGAAGCTACCAACGCTTTTTCACAAGCAAAAGAGGCTATAGCACGAGCTACATGCCTTGTTCACCCTCAACCAGACGCTCCTCTGAACTTAGCCACTGATGCCTCTGACGTTGCCGTGTCAGGAGTGCTCCAGCAGCTTGTTTCAGGCGTTTGGGAACCTCTCGCATTCTTTTCACGCAAGCTCTCACCTTCACAAATGAGGTACAGCACTTTCGGTCGAGAGTTGCTGGCGATATACCTCTCCATCCGTCATTTCAGGTCATTCCTGGAAGGACGTGACTTTAGCATTTTTACGGATCATCGTCCGTTAATATTTGCTCTCCATTCTCAATCAGACTCTCATGCTCCTAATGAGCGAAGATACCTTGATTTTATTCTTCAATTTACTTCAGACATTCGACACATTTCAGGTTCTTTGAATGTTGTGCCGGATGCGCTGTCTCGCATCTCAGCAATTTCTGACCCTGGACACTCTCACATCAACCTTTCAGAGATGGCTAAGGCTCAGTCCACGGATACAGACCTCCAAACTCTTATTAATTCACCCACTTCATTGCAAGTCCGCTCTTTACCAGTTGAACCCAAGTCAGACTTACTAATTTTATGTGACGTCTCGACTGAGCATATTCGACCATTGGTCCCACAAGGGCTGCGAAGAGCTGTTTTTGCTAAACTCCATTCCCTTTCTCACCCGGGAATTAAGGCCACCCAAAAATTAATTGCAGCTAGGTTTGTATGGCCAAGTATGAACAAAGATATCCGCAATTGGACTCGATCTTGCCTTCAATGTCAGCGTGCCAAAGTTCACCGACACACAAAGTCAGAAATTGGTACCTTTCCTTTGCCAAAGGCTCGTTTTGAGGCCATACATCTAGACATAGTCGGCCCCTCTATTCTTCTCGAGGTTATACCTATCTTCTCACTGTCATTGATAGGTTCACAAGATGGCCAGAAGCTGTTCCTTTGACTTCTTGTACTGCTTCTGCAGTAGCTCACGCCTTTGTTTCATGTTGGGTTTCCCGTTTTGGAATACCTGCAACCATTTGCACAGACAGAGGTGCCCAGTTTGAATCGGCCTTATGGAAGGAACTCATGCTCCTTCTTGGGACTGAGCGCATCAGAACAACAAGCTATCACCCGCAATCCAATGGGGTGATAGAACGCTTCCATCGTCAACTTAAAAGTTCCTTGCGAGCCACTGATCCATCTACTACATGGGTGGACAGGCTACCCCTAATCCTACTCGGAATTCGTACTGCTCTGAAGACTGATCTTGCATGCTCTGCAGCAGAATTAGTTTACGGTACCACACTCCGGTTACCCGGAGAATTTTTCACACCTACACCCATTAACCCCGCATGTGATCCTGCTTCGTATGTTAAGACATTACGCTCTGTTATGAAGCAAATTCGTCCCACAACACCTAGAACTTCCACTTCACAAACTACCTTCGTTTCCCCTGATTTACAAACTTGCACACACGTTTTCTTGAGACATGATGCTCACCGCTACCCTCTTCACTGTCCCTATGATGGTCCCTTCCTTGTGCTAGACCGTAGACCCAAAACTTTCATCATTGACAAGGTGGGCAAGCGTGAAACCGTTTCTGTGGACCGCTTGAAACCAGCATACCTTGATTTTTCTCCAACAAAAGATCCTATCCTCCCTCAATCTTCTGTACTTCCACCTCAAATACAGGTACAGCAACCTATCCCTCCTCAATCTTCTGTACCTCCACCTCAAATACAGGTACAGCAACCTATCCCTCCTCAATCTTCTGTACCTTCATCTCATATACAGGTACAGCAATCTACCCTTCCTAAATCCTATGTACCACCACCTCATCCGAGGGTACAACAATCTATCATCCCTCTTCCAATTCTCCTTCATTATCGCAACCAACTGTCTTTGAACCAGCCAGTGGCCCCATTGCACAGGCACCAAGAATCCCCTTCCCCAATGTCCCTACTGCACCTGTAGCACCATCCATGCCTTCAGAACCAGTGCTGCAGGATATTGCCATCCAAAAGCAAACAACGACTCGTTCTGGAAGAGTCATTCGTAAGCCAGTGCGTTTTGACATTTAAGTGTTTTTTTTTTTTTACCCCTGACAACCATGTTTTTGGGGGCAGTACTTGTAGTGCCTTGCACCACAAGATTATTCTTTATTAGTGAAAACTGCCACAAATTGGCATGAGTGAATTATTTAAATCTAAATAAATAAATACAAGTTAAATGTCTAGTGATCAAATTTAATTCTTAAGAATTCAGTGTGGTGTGACTAGACATGAATGGGCTTTTAAGGATTATTTTGGCTTGTTGGTAAAATTGTGGAGCAAACACAAACTTATGTGAAACGACAACACAAAGGACGCTGTTCACACATCATATTATTCGAAAGCATCGCGCCAGCAAGCAAAGTTCCTTTGTGGTATGTTTTGTATTTGTTTATATTTTTTACTATTCCATATCTGTATGCAATACCGCATACTGTAGATACTAACAAGCCTTATACTGTTTGCAATTAGTACCAAGATTTATACTACAAATAGTAATGTAAGGTTCATACAATAAATTACCTTAGGCTAAGTTAGGTCTAGGCAAAAGCCAAATTGTAACTCTAGCCTAACTGAGGCCTACCATAGTCTTTGTTTTAGATTAACCTCAGCTCGATATGTTGAAGAGGCAAAGGCCTGCCCATTAATTTTCTTAGGATATTTTACTTTATAAGCCTATTATGTTTCATGTTATTTTCTTAGCAGATGGCCTACTAATCATTTGTAGCCTACATACTTCCTTTAGTTTTCCCATTCAACTTAACACAATCCCATAACCAGAATTAACTGTAATTTATCATCCACAGGTTACTGGGCCTATATAACATATATGTATTTTAATTATTAATTATTGCCATTTTTATTATTCTTTTCCTCTGAAATATCATTTACAGTATTCTTGTCTGTCTCTTTGCAGACAAGGTTGTCATTGTGGCTATTATTATTAGTTTATTATTACTATACTATTATTACTATACTATTATTACTATTATTATTATTACTATATTATTATTACTACTTATTATTATTACTACTATTATTATTATTATTATTCCTATTATTTGTATTATTTGTATTATTGCATATTCATTATTATAATCAGTATTATTTGCAGACTGTTATATATTAGCCAAACGGGCCATTATTTAATCTCACCATTATAAGTCCATCAAAGTTGTTACGGGTAAAAATCCCCTTTGCATATACTCATTAATTGTTGTCAATAAAATATAAAAATTCATATTGATTTAATAATCAGTCCTTCCCTTCTTTTATTAAAATTAACTTTGCGCCGCACTGCTGGATGCTAATCTAGCATTTGGGCGCTGGTGACCCTGGCATTTAGTTAATTATCTACGTAAACTTGTAAAGGTCCATAATAAAAAAACCGGACTCTTACACAACAACCTTCAAAAAGGTTGCAAAGGAACTCCAAGAAATTTGGTCCTTGCTAAAAGAGGAAGGATTCCAATCCTACTTTTCACACCAAGGGGTACAGTGGGAGTTTATTGTTGAGAGAGCACCATGGTCGGGTGGATTTTGGGAAAGGCTAGTGAGAAGTGTAAAGTGTCCATTAAAGAAACTTTTAGCTAATGCTCATTTGAGCAAAGAAGAATTCTCTACTGTTTTATGTGAAGTAGAAGCAATGGTGAACAGTAGGCCTATCACTTTTGTTTACAACAGTAGGCAGGATGCAGAGCCATTGACACCAAATCATTTTCTTTGTGGTAAACGATTAACATCAAACCCCAGTGTGTCAGAAGACTTGCAGCCTATCCAGAGCACTCAAGGAGAGTTAACCAGACGGTTCAGGTACCTTGAAGAGCTACAAGATCAGTTATGGAAGAGGTGGCAGATGGAATACTTGCCAGAACTCAATTATTACCCATCAGGCAAGGTAAAGGGCTCCAATGCAAATTGTATCAAGGTGGGAGAAGTGGTAATGATTGGGGATGAAAGACCAAGGCAATGCTGGAAGCTTGGCATAATTGAAGAGTTGTTTGTTGGCAAAGACAATTTAGTTAGGTCTGCACTGGTAAAGGCTTCAGGAGGAAAGTTAAAGAGACCTATACAAAAACTCTATGCTTTAGAAATCAGCAAAACACAGATAGTCAAGATGAAACATTTGAGTTACAGCCTCATGGAGAAGGCTTGGCTAACCTTGCAGAAGGTAATGACAACAATGCCTCTTCGGTGGGGAGTGTTAGAAAATCTAGAAGAGGAAGAACCATTGTTGTCCCAAGGCGATACGATGACTAAGCTGATTGATGCAGCATTGCTTGTATATATATTAAGTTAAGGTGTATATATATCCATCTCATAATTGTAAGGTTAGTGAAAAATTAACTTAATTTAGAGCTAGCATTTTTGAGCTCTTGTGGCATCATTGTTTGGTCACACTGTTGGCATCATTTTGGGACGCTGCGCGTCTTTTCTACTCGTTTGTGGAAGGTCG
This sequence comes from Bathynomus jamesi, assembly GCA_023014485.1. NCBI lineage: Eukaryota > Metazoa > Arthropoda > Malacostraca > Isopoda > Cirolanidae > Bathynomus > Bathynomus jamesi. The sequence goes on along the minus strand of JAJOZX010004991.1, from coordinate 78,620 downwards.
TACGTAAAGGTGTGGTCTGATAGAGAGCTCTCTTGCAATTCAGTTTGGTTGTTTAGATACATGATTGTTGCATCGTGCAATAGTCCAGGTTGCGTTGTTGTTGCAAGGTTCAGAAAGAAGACCACAAATAGTACCCTTTTTGTTTACTTTAAGTTCATGTAATTAAGGTCTAAGGTAGGCCCGCATCGAGTCAGCAACCCTGAGGTTACCCTGAGGTAGGACCTAATAGGATCTCAAATCCGTAAGTTTAATTTAGCTTAACTTGGGCTTTAGGTAGAACTTGCCCTTTAGAATTTGGCCGTTCACGGCTCAGCTGGGATTTTGAACCCGACAAATAAATAAAATAACAACTATACCTGTCAAAGACACATGTAAATACTTAGGTCATTACTCATGTAATTACTCACGAGCTGCGAGGTGAACTTGATATTGAGAGGCAACGTAAAAAGCTGTATGTACTCTGTAGGCCGGGTCGAAAAATTAAATTTGTGAATTTCCACATGCCTGTGTCCAAGAAATTTGTAGATGCACTATAAATGCTCAACTGATTAAAAAAACTAAATTGATCAAGTTTTAGATGTTCCGCAAGTCCTCTGAAGATTGCAAGTAAAACGTAAAACATTACAAAAAACTTTACTCTATTTAAATACGTAAACTTTATTAATTATTTGGCAATTATGATTTTTTACTAATATTTTTGTATTCTTGTTGCTATTAAGTTAAGATCTGAGCGTAAAGAAAAAGAAAGAGCACGATTTTCTAACAACATTGAAGATGGAGATATCAATAACCCATCCACTTCCAGGGAAGAGCCAATGGACTGGGATAACTTTCATACAATTCCTGATTCTGACACATCAACAGATACAGATAGAGAGCGTGATGATGATGATCACATTGAGGAAGGTATAAAGAACTCAGGTGAAGCACATAAGCTCACTCGCAAATTGCCTTCATTAGCAAACACTTGTGACCGATTCGGAATATCAGACAGAGCTGGTGCAGCCGTTGCCTCTGCTGTTCTGGAAGATTTTGGTCTCCTTACCTCTGAAGATTATCACAATGTTGTGGATAAGAATAAGGTGAGACGGCAGAGAAAGAAGATCAGAGCGGAGTTGAGTAAATCAAGCGAAGAAAGTATAGAAACATTGTATTTTGATGGAAGAAAGGACTTAACTAAAGCAAATCTCTGTAAGGATGGGAGGTACTACCGTACAACAATTACTGAGGAACACATCACGCTTATAGCTGAACCAGAATCAAAATATCTTGGGCACTTCACTCCTGTGACTGGAAATTCAACTAACATTTCTAAGAGAGTGATAAAGTTTCTTAACAGTAACAATATTAAGGTAGACAATCTGAAGGTCATTGGATGTGATGGAACCAATGTAAACACTGGCATACATAATGGAGTTATCAGGCAACTAGAGGTACACTACAATACTCCTTTTCATTGGTTCGTGTGTTTGCTGCATACCAATGAGCTCCCTCTCCGCCATTTGTTTAATTATTTGGATAGTAAAACCAAAGGACCAAAGCCGTTGCTGGAAATGTTGACAAAAGTCTTACTGCGTGCGAAAAGATGCCTGTTGTCAAGTTTGAAGCAATGAAATCAAGTAATATGCCTTCTATTCCGGGGGATCTCGATCTAAGCCAAGATCAAAAGTGTCTCATGGAAATTTGTAATGCAGTCATAGAAGGCCAATGTTCCCAAAACCTTGAAAACCGTAACCCAGTTTCTTTGAACCATGCCAGATGGCTTACGACTTTATGTTGCGACCAAAATGCCGTCAGAAAACTTGAAAACTCTGACCGAATTCATTGTTCGCGTTTATGCTCCAACGTAGTTTAATATAAAGCGAAATCCTTACTATTACCAGGGACCAAGGCACCTCTGGTTTATGATATCTAGTTCAAGATACCTATCTGATGAGCTTAAGACAGTCATTGATCCTGTTATTGAAAGAGGGACATATATTGCTCACCCAGAAACTTTATTGGTCTCGATGTTATTTGATGAAAGGCAAGTGATGAGAGAGTTAGCTTTCCGGCGCATTCTCTTAGCCATGGAAAGTGTGTCCTCGGGCATTAGAGAATTTAGACGGCCTAAAATTAATTTCTTGGCAAGAGACTACACAGATTTAATTCGATTTGGAGACTACCCAAGACATGACCACCTCTGCAAAAAGCTTAACAAACACCCAGTTCGAGCTTATCGTAAGGGGTGATAAAACTAACCCTCTATTGAAAAAGTACCTATGTCATTCAAAAGCTGTGGAAAGACATGTCAAACTTGTAACAGAAGCATCAGCTTCTGTCTGTGGCCAGGAAAAAGAGATGGTTTTACAAAGGCAAGAATTGCTACAAGATCAAACATGCCTACGTTGAGTCAAAATGCGAATATAAATGTCAATAAACTACATGTAAAAACTAATGGAAGGGAGGTTGGGCTGGGCATGGTGTGGAATTCGACCTAAGTAGTATAGCCGCAAAAGGGGAGAGTGCAAGAATGTTGCAGGTTATTATGTAATGTTGCAAAAGGGGAGAGTGCAAGAATGTTGCAGGTTATTATGTAATGTTGCAAAGGGGGTGGAGGTTGTTGCAAAGGGGGGTTGTTGCACAGGGGGTGGGGGGGAAACTTGGAGGCGGCGTTATCCCCCAAGAGAAAGGAGGAGGAGGAGGAGAGAAAGGAGGAGAGGTGTTCACCTGGCAGGAGCCAAGTGCACATTAAGACTTCAGCCGAGTTGGCGTTGTTTATAGGCTCCTAATCAGCCAGTTGGCGTAATTGGCTTGAGTTGCCAGATACCGCGATACCATTGTATACATTATTATAGACTTCTAATCAGCCAATTGGCTGTAATGGTTGTCAGATACCTCTTTTTAGCAGTATTATTGCATACATTATTATTATATACGCCTAATCAGCCAAGGGGGGAGAGGTACACATGCAGGAGGTACACACACATACAGGAGGTACACATGCAGTAGTTACACATGCAGGAGAGAGAGAGAGCTGAAGGAGGGAGAGAGACGCCTGTAGGAGAGAGAGAGAGAGAGCTGAAGGTGGGAGAGAGACGCCTGTAGAGAGAGAGAGAGAGAGAGAGAGAGAGTAGTTGCCTTTAAGGCATATTATTTTCGTTTTCCTAACCTAAGAGGCCACTAAGGGGTTTACCAAAGGGCCAAAAAAGAAGGACCAGAGGTCCTTGCTCGGCTGGAGCCGAGCTGGGGAGTCTTCACCAGCTTCTCGATCTTTTATAAGCCTCTATTCTGGCTGAGTTGCCAGATAGCGCAATGTGTTCCAGATAGCGACATGTGTCCCATTAATCATCCATTGTGCAACACAATATGACGATAGTTATTCCAATTAAATTCTGTTTAAATACACCTTTATTAATTGCATACCTTTCCAGTTTTTTTTGCAATGATCGGATTGCTAGATATATATTATTATGCTATATATATATATATATATATATATATATATATATATATACATTCTTTTCTTATGTTAGGTAAATATATATATATATATATATATATATATATATATTTATCATTTTAGTTTAGAAGCAAATTTAACATTAACTCCATTGAACTTAAAGAAACAAATAACATAGTTTACCTTCGAAAACGCCATAATAGAAAATAATTAATTTTATGGGTAACTATTTCGACATAAGTTTACTATAATTATATCAGTCTTTTAAATATCTTCTGATATATATTATATATAAAATACCACAATATATATTTATAGTTATTCAGTAACACATTAGAAAGATTTACGCAATAATAGAATTAACAAAGTTACCCAATAAATAATTCGTTAGACAGAAACGAATTTTTATAAGGGATACCCAGCTTCATTAAACTTGAAGATGAACGAAGCAAATAACATAGTTATCCATAATTCAGCCGAAAACAATTAATTTTATGGGTAACTATTTCGACATAAGTTTACTATAATTATATCAGTCTTTTAAATATCTTCTGATATATATATATATATATATATATACCACAATATATATTTATAGTTATTCAGTAACACATTAGAAAGATTTACGCAATAATAGAATTAACAAAGTTACCCAATAAATAATTCGTTAGACAGAAACGAATTTTTATAAGGGATACCCAGCTTCATTAAACTTGAAGATGAACGAAACAAATAACATAGTTATCCATAATTCAGCCCTCACGAATAACGAAACGAAATGATCATTTACGATACAATTCGAAATACGATAATTTACGATACAATTCGAAACCCACCAAACGAGATGAAAAGTTAAGAAACATACGAGCCTCATTCCCTGCGAAGAAAAAATGAAAAAACGAAATTAAAAGAAACGAAGAAAGTTGGATTTCCCCAAAACACAGTCCACTATAGCGAGGTTGGTTTCGGAGAAAATCTGCTTGCGAGAGACCTTTCTTAAAGACAGCCCTCGATAAGTACCCAATGCTCCAAATATTAATATTGCCATTGTTATTACTTCTACAATGAATCCAATTAAATTCTGCTTATTAAATAACTTTTTTAGACACTTGATTTTTATTATAAATATTTAAGTCACGAATAACAGTGGGAAAAACGTACACACAATATATATATATATATATATATATATATATATATATATATATATATATACTACACAGACCGTGCATGGAACAAGGAACTCTTCTGGGATAATTAAATCCACTATAGTCCGAGTAAGTAATGACAAATACCGCCTCGGTGGTGTAGTGGTTAGCGTCGCGGACTACGAATCCATCGGCCCAGGGTTCGAGACCCGACGGCAGCCGGCGCGCAGCAAAACCCAGCTGTTCATCCTTCCACACAATAAAGAAAGTGGTTGGTAGATAAATGGGTACCCTAGGAGGCCTAGTGGTCAAGACGCTGGGCTGCTGATGGGTCGTGGTTCGGAATCCACGTTAAACTGTAGGTCTAAGGTGGAGTGAAAAGCTTGACCTTCGTCAGAATGAACAATTCGGGCGGAAGCTAACCAAAGGTTAGCCCGACGCGGGCAACGGGTCACTCGCAAAGAGAATTTAATCATTGGTAAACTTCCTTCCAGACCACTCTTTCTATATATATATATATATATATATATATATATATATATATAGAAAGAGAGCGAGAGTTTTGTTCAATAAATAATAATCGAAAAAAACATCATAATGCACGATTTTCTATGTAGCAATACTAATTAACTCTTTCTCGCCTACGGCGGTACAAGAACATAATACGTGCACTCGCTCGTAAATTAGACCTCCAGTTTAACATGGGTTCAGAAATACATCTCGTCGATGGGGTTCGTTGCTTACTCTACCACATGGACTTTTATATGTAAGAGACCTAACCTAACCTACGAAATACATCTCGTCAGGGCCGATCCTAGAGCCATATATAGCAATGGAAATGAGCGCGATGTGTCGTTAAATACGTGATTTAAAATAACAGGACCATTTGACCCGAGGCAGTAGTATACCCGAAAAACATCGTAATGCACGATTTTTTCTATGTAGCAATAATAATTAACTCTTTCAAATACGTGATTTAAAATAACAGGACCATTTGACCCGAGGCAGTAGTATACCCGAAAAACATCGTAATGCACGATTTTTTCTATGTAGCAATAATGATTAACTCTTTCAAATACGTGATTTAAAATAACAGGATCATTTAACCCGAGGCAGTAGTATGCCCGAAAAACATCGTATAACCTAACTATAATTTACAACTATAGTTTACCTTGACTTTCATATGCTTCTATCCTGTTTTATTAATAAAGATTTTTAACTTTTAATAACGTATGAATAAAGATTTTTAACATTTAATTTTATTTTAGTATTTATTCATGCCACGCCGCCTTAGACCACAGCTTAACGTTGAAACCGAATGTTCTTTTTAAAATATAATTAGGATATAATTTCTTTATTATAAAATAAGTTAACAATTATGTTAACAAACAATACTAATAATTTGTAAGTAAAAAATATAATATAAGGGACTACCATAGAAATGTAAGTGCCTATAATTCGATTTTATATATATGTTACTCGTCCGGTCTCGTTATAGCGGATTGGTACACGTCATAGCTCCACCCAGCTACATCGGCAGCCAATCACTACGAACATCTGGTCTTTTGGGCGGAGCTTGGCGAATGTGCATATAAAAGGGGATATTTTCAGTTGGGAGTAACAGTAGCTATTTTCGCATCAGTGAATAATCATTCCTCAACCATGGACCTGTACGTCTCCCCAGATTGTATGAAGAAAGTGATACTGCAGCATTAACCGCAATTAGTCTTTTCAATGCGATTGATTGTGGCGAATTATTTTCGACGCAAACCGTAGAAGATATTTGCAGTGACGCTCCTTACAATCCGACGCAAGGGACTACCATAGAAATGTAAGTGTCCATAATTCGATTTTATATATATATGGAGAGTTGTAGTATTTCGTCAAATAGATACTAGTCAAAAATGTCAATCAATGTTATTTCCCCATCATGCTAAAATCGAAATTGGTAATCGAACCAAAGATATCTTCACATAATGGGGATCTGTCTGTCTGTATACTCTGTATATGTTTTAAAAGCATTATTCCTTTAAGGTCCGATGAGGATTTGACACGTGTTATACAATCTTTTGAAGAACCTCGGAATATGGATGATATACTGATCAGTCAGCAGTGTCACACATCCTCCACCATGGACCTGTACGTCTCCCCAGACTTGTATGAAGAACGTGATACTGCAGCATTAACCACAATTAGTCTTTTCAATGCGACTGATTGTGGCGAATATTTTCAACGCAAACCGTAGAAGATATTTGCAGTGACGCTCCTTACAACCCGACGCAAGGGACTACCATAGAAATGTAAGTGTCTATAATTAGAATTTTATATATATATGGAGAGTTGTAGTATCTCGTCAAATAGATACTCGCCAAAAATGTCAATCAGTTATTTCCCCATTATGCTAAAATCGAAATTTTTATGGCGTTCACTCCTCGAACCAAAGATATCTTCACATAATGGGGATCTGTCTGTCTGTATACTCTGTATATGTTTTAAAAGCATTATTCCTTTAAGGTCCGATGAGGATTTGACACGAGTTATACAATCTTTTGAAGAATCTCGGAATAGGGAGGGTATACTGATCAGTCAACAATGTCACACCGAAATAATGTAAGTGTTTTTCGATCTTTTTGGGATAAGAAGACACAATATATTTTCATAAATTTATTAAATGAAAGAAATCAGTACAATAAACGAATATACCGTTACAAATATACGAACAAAAACATTATAATATACAACGAGTACGTACAATTGGAAAACGGTTTTTTATCTGTCTGCATACCATTTCATCGTTTCGGTGAGTGTGACACGGGTCAAATAAATTTAAAAAATTTATAAATTCTTTATCATTTGACATATGCATGAGAAATGAGACACAGTACATTCCGCAAACATTAGTAAAATATCCCTGCATACGAAATGGGTTCCATACAACTTCGGGAATATGTAACTGAGCGAGAAATTTTACAATAATAGGGTCACTCCAGGGTTGAGTACCGAGTGAATCAAAATAGTACAGGCGCTGTCTATTTTTAAAATAGACAGCGATCCAGTGAATCCCTTCATTACCGATGATGTCTGTGTTCACAATAAGACTACCGCATTCTCGCGTACTTGGCAAACTCAATGTTTCATTCTTCGCAAACACGCCGATAAATTTGGAACGTGTGACTCGCTCCATTACTTTCTGAAGTGTATTAGCATCCATTTTAAAAGTCAGTGATAACGCTTCTAAATCTATCTACTTCTATTAGGGCTTGCGATTCGAGATATACTAGTACACTAATAGGAGCGTCTATAGGCTTGGCGAATTCCAGCCGCACTGAGATGTTACCGCTCTGCTGTGGTGTTAAATGGGTATTTACGCTAGCAGATAAGTCAGGTGTAATGTCAAACGGATAAAGGTTAAATTGATCAATGAATTCTTCCTGCGTTACCCCATTACCAAGCTCATCACAATCACCTGCAATATGGGTCAGATTACTATAGGCTCTGGCACAAAGAGGTAACACAGCGTCTGATGAATAGTCCGTACCCATTGTTCCACCCAAAGCAGTGCCATTAACGTATAGAGTTATATTTTTAAGTCCGAAATTCTCGAATTTAAAGGCACTCTTTTTATATTTTCCATTCACCGAAGCGTGGTCCTGCATGCCGATTAATATCCTTTTAGGAAGATTTCCCAGGGCAATGTTTTCTATCTGCTTCGATGCCAACCCTGCAGGAACCGTATATAGTTTGATCTGCACTCTGTTAATAGGATATTTCACTGTAGCGTTTAGTAAATTTTTCTCAATTTCTAGTTGTTTTGGTGAACTTAATTTCACTCGCCGTACGCGGAGGTATGTGTCCATAATGTGAACCACAACGGACTTTGCACCCTCTTCTTGATTCGCATCCAGATTTAAGCAGATCTCAGGACTCGTGCGGGTGAGCTTTATTTTCATATCCACCCCGTTCACAGCAACTTCTCCTGGAAAGTGAAATCTGTGTGCAACCGTCCAAAACACTCGTATATTTTCTTTTTAGAATTTTTTAATTTGTCCTTTATACTATTTTCATCTTTAGTTTGATAATATCCCTCCGCACTTAAAAAGGTAGCCTTCGCTTCTTTGGAAAAGTTGAGGACATTTTCCAATAGTCTCGTAGATGATAGTACCCCGTGCCTGCCGATATGTTGGTCTGATTTAAATATACGTCACACTGGTTGAATATGGCGTGCAGAAAGTTTGTTTCAGGGTATACAGCATATTTGTCATCGAGGCCGTTCCATCAGAATGGGCTATACGTAGCTTAGCGTACATGTGCACACAGCTTGGATCAAAAAGTAAGGACCTGAGCTGGGTATCACGAATTCTATAGGTGCACTCGTGAACTAATTGTGTTTAAAGGGTTAATTGTAATAATCACTGTGCTCAATAGAAACTTGGGTTGGCGGGAGCTCAAAAAAGGACAGCTCCGATTTACAGCATTGTGAACTACGTGGGTGGATGAAGCGTGCCATGGGCGAAATAGTGACTCCTCTCTCGACAAGTGGTAAACAAACTATGATTCATGAGATCAATATCCTTAGCTTATATCAGTCAAAAAAGTGGTCAACCATAGGTTTTCATTCGCTTACAGCATTCTTTTTTGATAGCCTTTTTACGTTTAATACCACGTGACCCCTTCTTCTTCCGGGAGCCCTCTTCTTCTTCCCGCCACCACGCATTTTTCTCTTTGCATCTTTGATGATTTCGTTCCGTGTACGCTTTAAATGTTTTTTTAGAGCTTCTTTAGGTTTAGCCCCGGCCAATGTCTTCTGCAGTGTTAAGACCTGATTGTAGCGCTTTCCTTCCAAGGTATCTGGCACCCTCTTCAGCAAAGGAACAGCCGTACGTAGTATGGATGAAAAAATGGATCCAAGTCCACTACCGCGCTGGTATCGCGCATCCCTCGATAGACGGTGAAAGGCTTTCTATCCATTATAACTCAGTGCGTCGAAAGTGTAGCTTCACTGTTAAGCTCCCGTTACCGAATGGGAAGTTTTCGCCCTCAATCGTTCTTATATATATTGTGATATTGGTTATTAATTAGTTGCGACATTCACATAATGGGGCCTGTCATATGTAATACTCAAACTCCTCTTCCTCTATGGTTGGGGATGTGAGCAATGCGCAGCAGGCGTGCCTGGGTATCCCCAACAAACTGGTGCTCCACTATATTACTGTAAATATAGCACATGTCTGGGGACCTTTCATCCAATTTCTCCATCTTCAATTGATACATTAATCTGGACAAGTTATACTGTGTCTCGTGAAATGTGTCTCTTTGGAAGGCTGCGCTATATCGGCCGTTGGTTAGAATTTTGAACTTTCTATGTTCTTTAAGACGTCTGTTAGTCTTTTGATTTTAGGATTAGTGTATGTGCAGGGTTGTTTACGATTTCATATACTAAATCATTCGTAAGGTTTGAGTTTCTTAAACTCACGTTTAAGCCTCTCACAACATCCTCGGCCGAACCATATTGACCCGGCCCTAGTCTTACTTCTGTACTGTAATACCGTGTAATCTTAGTCCGAGCGATGCGCATAGTTTCATCCATAGCTACCCCAGCTTTTTCACACTCGTCAATGTCTCTAAAATCGTAAAAACGGTTTCTTTATGTTCATATTTAAAAAGACGGTGTCCAGCTGAATTTCGCATATCCCCACCTCATACGAATCACGACCCAATTCAATGTGCCCATGGAGTTCTGTTACAAAGTTGGCTAGCGTGTTGTTAGGTGTACAGACAGGGACGAGGAGGAGGGGAGTGTGACGTAGAAATGGTTAGGAGCCATGTTGCATACTATTTAAGCTTCATTATTGCATCAGCTTTTTATAGGTGTTGAAGCTTTCTGGGTACCCTAGCCATTTCACCAGGTACATTTTTCTCCTTCCTGAACCTTTGCTTCCTAAAATTTTCTCAATTTTAAACACATTTTTTTCTAAATTAAACGCAACTTTCTGCAATTCCTCGCGGTAAAAGCCTCCTGAGATTTTTCCCCATTCAAATCTTCAATGTAATACATCATTATTACACCTTTAGGTCTCACAGCCCTAACTTTAAAAATCTCGCGTGTCCATCCTTGCTCAAAACCCTTTGCGAATTTATTCCCCGACGCGACAGCCTTACATAATCATTTGTTTTGAAGCGCACAGAGTGTGGTGGGTGGTGGTGGTGGTGGTGATCCATCTCTTCTCGGAGCGTACTCTTTCTAAACTTCGTTAGGTGTTGCCCCAATCGTGCGATGGTGTGAGCGGTTGTAGGATGATGCCAATGATTCCAGAATGTCTAGAAATCTGTATGTGTTTTTATGTGTAAAATAACGTGCATGCGTTCCTTTATGGTGCGCTGAACTCTTTCAGCTAAAGAAGCCTTATGTATAGAATTGGTTGTGTAATAGCTGATATTAAACTCTGTCAACATATTCTGAAAAGCACGGCCTATAACTCCTTCCTCATATCCGTACAAAAATAGCCAGGAACCCTGTTTCTTTTAACATTAGCGTTTTGGTGGCTTTAGCAACTGTTTCAGGTGATTTATTTTTCAGAGGAACTAGCCACAGATATCTAGAGAACACGTCTATTATGAATAGAATGTAGCGGTAACCATCGTTATACACAGAATATTTTGCATGTCTGTTAAATCTGCTTGCCAAATAGAATCAATCGAGGAAGCCGTTGTCTTGGCTGTTTTAAACCTTTTTCTCACAGGCTTATGAAGCGTATAAGCGTCCTGCTCCCTCAAAATCTTTCAACATCTTTTTTTCCTACTCCGTAAACACTTCTGTACAGTCTATCTACGCCGCCGTAAGAGGATGGGGTAGAAATGTCATAATAGCGTTTAGTTAATACGTTAGCCATTTGCGTATTTTAGAGGCACGTGGGTAGGGTTGGTTTAACCTCTTCTTGCTCCTCTTCAAAGGTGTTACCGCCGGGGGTGACGGCGCCTTCAATTGTGTCACAGGCGTTGCATGTTCCAAGTCTTTAACCTGTTCAGATTTCCTATCAACGTTTTAAGGACATTTATTTGTTGTAGCCTTGCTTTAATATGCTTCCATCCTGATGGTGATGGCCTATCCCACTTTCTCACAGATCATGGACAATGTCTACGATATTCGATCCCTGTACCTTTGATCCTTCCACAATGATCTCCCCTGTATCGGTCCATTGTATGGCGGGATCCTCATTCAATAGATTATAAAGACTTAAGCCTTTACTCCTCAATGTAAGTGGGAGGGTATTTTTTAATACATGTTCGATATGTTGTGTGGCTAATCTTTTTGGTTGGTCAGCTGGTCGTCGGGTACAGGTCCTATGTCGCCATCGTCCCGTGCTGTGCCTAATAACCACAGGAATCTCTGTAGGGCTCTTATAATTTTCGTACTCGTGAAGAAATTTCTGCAGAGCTTCTTGGTATAAGATTCTTTTCTCATCAGGTGTTTTTTCACTGTTTAATAGGGCTAACAATTCGCTTTCCATTCTTTTAAGTCTGCTTTTACGGGGATCTAGATCCGTGTCTCTTTGCAGTGAGGCGTACACCTCGTGGGGAACACTACCACTTTTTCATTATATTAATCTAGTCAGTAAAGGACCCAAAACTGAAAATAAGATGGGGAGAAATGACCCTCCTGTTTGTACAATAATTCGCTTTTTCTTCGCTACAGTTTGGCTTTTACGAGCGAGTGCACGTATTATGTTCTTGTAGCGGCGTAGGCGAGCCTTCTGATGGTTTTCATTGATACATTGCAATTTATAACGTTAAGACAGATTTCACAGATGCATTTTAAAAAGTCGCATCGATATTTTTAATAAACATCTGCTGCATTGCCCGGGCAGTCGATGATAGATTTTTATTAATTCACGGTATTTCTTTAGTCTCTTTGTCATTCTGGAATATACACCGTTTCAGGCTCGTTTGGAAATATATTCGTTCGCAGAAGCACTCTAAACGTGTTTCGCGGATGAAGGTCGCAAAGCAAATATCCGTAACGCGTGCTTGTAGCTTCTTTATAAACTTCCAAAAACTCCTTACGCTGATTCTGGAACATTTGTTTGGCTAATACCCCAATTTGTGATACATCTCTACGTTGCGCGAATAAGACTAGATATTGCGTATTTAACGACACATCGCGCATGTATCTATTTTTGAAAAATAGATTCTGATTGATGAAGAACACGCTTATGTTAAGATGGTGGGAGAATACTGTAAATGTCTCGGCAAACGTTTTATCCATCTCCAACATGAGATCGTCAATTACAATGATTGTATGTTCATTTCCCTTTAACGAATTAACGTCATATACGCCTTTGTGGAACAAAATATCATCTTGGTACTCGTTGAACACTGATTGATACGTCGAATAGCACCATATAACTTTACGCACAAATTTCGAGAACATCTCCCCCTTTTCTTTAATGATTTTAAGCATAAACACAGTTTTACCACATCCTGTAGGTCCAGATATAATACATGTGGATGGGCTCGTGAATCTGAATTTTTCTACAGAGTCCATTTCTAACACGTCACACTCCTAAGTGAGTCATTTACAAAATATTACAAATTTTGAGTGCTGATCCTTATATTTCTTCTCCCACAGAACCGTGAATGACGATGAGGTAGAGCAGCCCATCATTACGGATGACCTCGACGACAGTGTAGATGTGATCTCCTCCCCTGAACCCTCACCAGCGATACCGGTAACACGTCCAAAGCGGAGGTATGAGATACCCACGTCAGGTATAAAGCGACCGAAATACGCGTCTGTTGCAGCGGTAATAGAGCCCCAACCCTCAACCTCTTACGCAACAACACCCCCAGCAGCACATAATATATCCCCTTATTCATCCGCCGCCCCCCGTTCTGTTAAGTCTACAATAATAGAGCCCCAACCCTCCTACGCAACAGGGCCCCCATCAGCAGCACCTAATATATCCACTAATTCATCCGCCCCCCGTTCTGTTGAGGATGGTATAACGCTGGAATTGGTGCGATCCGCAGCCCCCACCCCAGCCTTGACTAGAAATCGGTATAGAGTCAGGGTAGACCCTAGAGTCATGTATAGCAATGGTATTGAGCGCGGACTACGCCGGGTTGTAGAGCGTATTATAGAGTTTGCTCTTCAGAATCGTGACGAGCGTGAAGTCAGGACGAGTATGTCCTTTGGATTCGGGTCAGATGACGGTGATGTAGACGATTATTGGGTGATAGTGCCATTTAGACGTTTGGCGGCTGAAGATGTAGAATATATATTAGGGCGTATAATGCAAGCCTCCCAAAGTAGTATAGCCTTCAATATGGACAACTTCACGGTAAATATTGACCATGTATACCGTGTTGCGGGTCATAGTGCCATACCGTATACTCTTAACTTCAATTCTCAAGCTTTATAGACGGCATATAAACGTCGATCGTGGTTGCGGCTTTGTAGCAGTACTCTTAGCACGTATGTTTACTGTACAAAAACACGAACTCAAAAAATTTGGTTGCCTACAGTCGTGGAGCGTGCCCGTAAACTAGCTGAAGACTGTGAACTTGAATTTGACTGTAATATGGGTCCTGAAGAGCTGAGAAGGGTAGAACAGGAAATGAATGTCCGCATAGTTGTGTTTGGGTTGGATGATCGTCGTAGGACTGTGTATGTTTTTAAAAGCTGTGTGAGAGATCGTACAAGGCCCCTACTTATTTTAGGATTGTCAGGGACAACGTATCTCCCCATCCGTAATATAAGGTGGCTTTACGCGAGTTATGACAAAAGTCGAAAATATGGGAGACATCATGATTTGTGTAAGGGGTGCCTCGAGTTTGCGGATGATATAGTGAGACATTGTAAAGAATGTCACATGGTATGTGAGCAGTGTAAAAGCACCAAATGTGTAAGCCATGTAGTTGAAGCTCAGAAGAGAGACTGTGATGTGTGTAGACGCACATTTTTCAATAATAGCTGTTTTGATTTCCATAAATCAATTGGCACGTGCAGGAAAATGAGAATCTGTGAATGTGGTATGTTTCACACAATGGATAATTGGGGAAAATTTAAGCACAAGTGTGACGTAATTCACTGTCCTACATGCCAGGAGGAATATAAGGCGGATGGAGTAAAGCATGTATGTTATATGAAAGATGCCAAGCCTAAAAATAACCCCTGTATAACTGTATACTACGATATAGAAACATATACGAACGCTGAAACCAAAGAGGTAATTCCACATTTACTTGTGAGCCAGACTATCTGTGATGAGTGTATGGATATCGAATGTGACGAGTGCCCCAAATGTGGTAAACGGACAAACGTTTTTAAAACGAATGTCAGCGGTAGTCCTGTGAAACTATTTGTGTCCTATATTGTCAAGTTAGCCGACAAGTTCAAAAAAATGACTGTGTATATTCTCGCCCATAACGGGGCAAAGTTTGACACGCAGTTCCTTTATAAGGAGTTGCTTG
This sequence comes from Bathynomus jamesi, assembly GCA_023014485.1. NCBI lineage: Eukaryota > Metazoa > Arthropoda > Malacostraca > Isopoda > Cirolanidae > Bathynomus > Bathynomus jamesi. Next base: position 63,560 of record JAJOZX010004991.1, on the reverse strand, counting down.
AACACGAATCCTCTGAGATATTTACAGGTGATCCATTGAAAAGAGGCAACAAATTAATACAGATGCAGATAAGAGGCAATGTACAATTTAAAGATACTTTATTATTCACACCTTGTAAATTAGCAAAGCTACCCAAGGTGATGGGCGTAGCAGCTGAAGTTTCCAAAGGATACTTCCCATACACTTTCCTCACCAGCGAGACTTTAAACTACGTAGGCCCACCACCCCCCAAACATTATTTTGACTGCATGGATGAACGTGAAGACTTTGATCGATACTACGACAGTTTTAATGAAAGTAACCCTTATAATACTGTATAGCTGATGAATGTGAGCGTTATTGCGTGAATGATGTGCGCGTGCTTAGAGTATGTTTCCAGGCCTTTAGAAGGATGTACATAGCCCGTTTCAAATGCGATCCACTGCAAGTCGCAACCACCATCGCATCATTATGTTTTACGGTGTTCAAGAATAACTTCATGCCGAAAGACACCTTAGCCATTATTCACCGAAACAATCCCCGCAGTTACGGGCACAAGGCTATTTACTGGTTCATACACCTACAGCAACAGACAGGTGTATACATAAAGCACACCCGCAACACGGGTGAAGTACCCATTAAGATTAATGGACGTGTTTTTTGGGTTGATGGGTTAAGTGAAAACCGTGTCACTGGTGTGAAGACTGTGTACTCCTTTAACGGTTGCTGGTGGCATGGATGCCCCCGTCCTGAGTGCGGAGTCACCGGAGATATCAACGGTAGGTCTCCTGCCGACTGTCTTGCATCGACCCGCACCCGCGATCAACTTATAGGATCACAGTTCACTCACAAAGTCTTGTGGGAGCATGAATATGATGCACGGATGGAGACAGACGAGGTGTACCGTGAGGAAATAAAAGCGATCAAGCGTTCAATGGTGCTGGATCCTCTCAAATGTGGTGATAGCTTGTTTGGAGGACGTACAAATCCTTTCAGACTATACTTCCCACCTACGGAGGGCGTGAAGCTCCATTACTACGATTTCTGTTCTTTATACCCATACGTGATGAAGAGCAATCCGTACCCCGTGGGCGCTCCTGAGAAACTGGTGGGGCCTAGCCTACCATCCATCAATGAATTTTCAAAAATTTGAATGATCGTTACTTTGGGATCTCTTTCGTAGACGTACTCCCCCCACGCAATTTATGGATGCCGATCTTACCTGTCGTTATCGACGACAAGCTCATGTTTACCCTGTGCGTGAAGTGCGCGGAAGAGAAAACGGCGAATGTAACCATATACCCCACCAGCGTAAGATCAGAGGCGTATATACAAGTCCTGAGTTGGCCCTAGCCGTGCGCCATGGTTATAGAATACTGAAGATACATGAGGTGTGGAGGTTTCAGAAGCTACCCAACCTTTTCACACCATATATAAACACCTTTTTGAAGGATAAGGTTGAGGCATCAGGGTATCCGCGAGGAGTTGATACCGAAGATGAAAAGTCTGCCTATATTCAACGTTACCGCGACCGCGAAGGTATACAACTTGATCGTGTCCAAATTGTAAAGAATCCTGGCAAGCGCTTTAGTGCAAAGTTGTGTCTAAACAGTCTATGGGGAAAATTTGCGCAGAATACCGGCAGAGGGAGCATTCATTTGGCACAAAGTTATAGCGATGTCTGGGATTATGCCAATGCCCCCGATAAAGAGGTCATGGAGATCGTAAATGTAGGTAATACTTACGTAATAAAGTACAACAACACTGAATTTGCCACAGATACCTCAAGGGTTACAAACATACCTGTGGCCAGCTTCACAACAGCCTACGCCCGTATAAAACTTTGGGGTCTATTGCATTCTCTTGGGCGGAGAGTATTGTATGCCGATACAGATAGCGTGATATTCACAGAGAGGGAGGGTGAATACATGCCCACTATTGGGGAGTTCCTCGGCGAGCTCACTGATGAGATCAAGGATGAGTATGGGGACAACGCATACGCCGACTCTTTTGCCTCAACAGGACCTAAGACTTATGGGGTACGGGTCAGGGTGGGGGATGAAATGAAATATATCGTGAAGGCAAAGGGTATTACGCTCAACCATGCGAATCGGGAGGTTGTTAACTTTGAGTCGTTGAAGGATCTAGTATGTTTGGATGAACAACCTCACCAACTAATTGTAGGCACCCACAATTTTCGGGCGCAGAAGCTGGGAGGCGTGAAGGAACTTAGGGGTACGATGGTGTGCCGTAACACCTATAGGAAACGTTACCAGTTACCTGGTACCTATGATACCGTACCCTTTGGATACCAATGATGCTTCTAACTCACACGTCTTGTATATAATCGTATCTATTTGTAAATATATATATATATATATATATATATATATATATATATATAATATATATAACTTGAATATCTCGTTTATTAAATCGTATTTGTAAATATATATAACTTGAATATCTCGTTTATTAAATAAATCATGTTTCAAATAGCGTTTCACTTTCTCCTTTGTGTGTGTGTGTGTGTGTGTGTGTGTGTGTGTGTGTGTGTGTGAAAGTTCTAAGCTCCGCCCACTGTAAGACCGCGAGTCATGCTACTATCTGGGAGTCCCTGCGTGGTCAGTCGACCGCAGTAAGCCCGAGAGATCAGACGTGTATTCAGATCAGACGTGTATTCAAATGGCTACCTTTAATATTGCTTGTACAACGTTTACGAAATGGTATTCAGTAAAGTGCCAGGATGTGGTGGATACCGAAAAACTTCCTATTCATCCCTCCTATGCCTCTTTTAAAAACACATTGGATTGTGCGAAGTTCCAAGATGTACAAATACTCTACGGATGTTCTGGTGAGACCGTTGAAGGCTTTCGTTGCACAGACGATGTGCTGAAGTATACTGCAGAGCTAAACTTTATAAAGTCTCACATACACCGTGAAGTAAAAGAAACAACGCGTGCAGAAGAGAAGCAGCAGGTATGGATAATGAGTCTTGCTGATGGGTGGTGTGACAAGCGGTATTACGTCATGCTACACCATGTCGATTACTCATACCCTACGACTGGAAATGTGAATCTCGTGATCATGGACAATCTTAAGTATTTTTATCACTATATTAACGTATATCATGATGAGGTTCGTAGTGAGGTTGTGGCTAGTGCCCTGCGTGAATTTTTAACAGAGTTTAGAGACGAGTATCGTTTGATGGGCAGAAAGGAAAAATATGAACATATGTTCCTCTCAAATAGTGCGCCGGAGTGTGGAGATGTTTAGTAAAATGTTCCTAGTTCTTATCCAAACTGTCTGGTGCGTAGGCTGGTAGTGATATTCTTGTACCGGTACAACAATTCGACTCGCGGAACAAGCCCATTCACGTATTCGAGTCAGCCGCCCGTCGAACCATTCCTGCCTACCTGCGTGCCTCACACGGCTCATAGTTATCTCAGAGCTTGAGCCGAGTGGACGTGCGCTCTTCGAATACGATGGAACTTCCTTTGAGCAGCATTCTCAACGCCTCGTATGATGTGTCCGTGACGAAATCGTTGCGCGTGTTCAGGCGTAATTCCGGTACCATTAGCTATGTACTGGAAACGGAATGTAGACCGACAAACAAACGGGTTTATTTAAGTATCGAGGAGATGAATAGAATCTTTGTGATAGTTGAGAAGTGGAGTGAAGCTCGTTATAAAATACCTGCTAACGTAGGTACAAGAAGAGAGCAGATTAGTGACGCACCCTCATACGCCGTTGTATGTACGTTGTGTATAAATAACGATCGGCCGTGCATTGATATAAGGCTGATGTGGAAGAATGCTTCTGATAATAACGCTCTTATTCCTACGCGAAACCGTTTCATCCTCGACAGAATGTTTGAAATCGTCGGATTCCGTAAACTGAAACCTATATTAGACGCGCGTGTTACGGATATGCTTTATTTTGGTACAGTACTTGAATACGCATACACTGCTCTGCTCGATGGGTTTACCGAGTGTAGGACTGGCGAGAATGGTCTAGTGCTGGATGTTTATTTAAAAAGTTTAGACTCTTTGAAATACCATGAACTTTGGTACAAAGCAATTGATCGGTACAAGGCTGAGCTCACCTACACCGTTCACCCTGAAGAACTATTTCTTTATATAACGCGCAGTTGTCGTAACGATTTAGAAGATTATTTCAATTGCCGCTATGTTGAGTGAGTTCACGATTGAAAAGCTCGAGTCGGTAGAAATAAACCCTCGATTGGAAAAGCGTTCTTATAAACTTGTGTTTAATAATGTAGCTAACGATGAACTCTTTGTGCGTGCTTTTGATTGTATTCTAGACGTGTTTAAAGATGACTTACCAACCGGTTGTAAAGTGGGAACAAAAATAGTACTGAACGATATGAAAGCCCTTCATATCGAATACAGGTTTCCCTATACTTTAAGCGGTGAAATATTATTAAGCCGCATATACTGCGTAATGCAGAGCAATAATGATGTAATTGTAAACTCGATTAAGACAGAGTTTAGTATTTTGAAAAAAAAGTGAATTGTATATATATTTTGCTTGACATTTCCCCGATTATACGCATATTTCTATTGATTTGTGTTTATATAATATATATATATATATATATATATATATAATATATATATATATATTTTGCTTGATATTTCTCCTGTACTGTTATGTACATATTTCTATTGAAGTGTATATTTATTTGAAATGTATATTTTATTTTATATATCACCATAATTGTGTGTGTGTGTATATTTCTCCTGTACTGTTATGTACATATTTCTATTGAAGTGTATATGAAATGTATATTTTATTTTATATATATATCCATAATTGTGTGTATATATTTCTGTTATACGCATATTCCTCAAATGTATATTTATTTTCTATATATTTATAATAAAAAGAATGATGCAATGTTGTTTATTGTTATGCCTTCTACTACCGGTATTCGAAATATAATAATGTATACAACAGGTATCTGGCAATATTTAAGCCTTCTAAGCCAACTGGCTGATTAGGAGTCTATAATAGTGTACACAATGGTATCTGGCAACTCTGTCTTCGGAATACATGGCGCTATCTGGCAACTCATTTACAGCCAACTGGCTGATTAGGCGTATATAATAATAATGTATGCAATAATACTGCTAAAAAGAGGTATCTGAACAACCATTTACAGCCAACTGGCTGATTAGAAGTCTATAATAATGTATACAATGGTATCGCGGTATCTGGCAACTCAAGCCATTTACGCCAACTGGCTGATTAGGAGCCTATAAACAACGCCAACTCGGCTGAAGTCTTAATGTGCACTTGGCTCCTGCCAGGTGAACACCTCTCCTCCTTTCTCTCCTCCTCCTCCTTTCTCTTGGGGGATAACGCCGCCTCCAAGTTCCCCCCCACCCCCCTTTGCAACAACCCCCCTTTGCAGCATTACATAATAACCTGCAACATTCTTGCACTCTCCCCTTTTGCGGCTATACTACTGACCTACAGCCACCGCCTCGTGGTGAATTCTGGGTGATTTGCCTTGTAAACTGTCATGGCAAGTCAGCAAAGAGCTGTAGTTTACTATACGGTAAACTACAGGGTAACATGCTAGGGTAACACGTACAGGGTAACATGCTAGTAAGGAAATTTGGTATGTGTTCAGAATCAGTTAAAATTTATCTTTTTAGAACTTACTGTACTGCATTGTATACATCCCATCTGTGGTGGAATTATACAAAAACTGCTATGAATAAACTCTCTGTTGCTTATATTAATATTTTTCGTATGCTATGTAGGGAACCAAAATGGTGCAGTGCCAGTTTTATGTTTACTACGTGTAACCCACCTACCAGCCAAATGGTAATCCGGAAGAATATATATAATTTCATTACTAGGGTCCAAAACAGCTCTAATGTGTTATTGTACAATGTCTTGTCGGTATTTCTTTACTATTACACCAGTCTCCGGTAGAAAGTTTTAAAAGCTGGTTTTCAATGTTTTTCAATGTGCTGAATTAAAAAATGATACTCATTTCCGTCGCAAATGATTTGTTAAAGAGTTATTGAAGCTTAAACTCTCTAAGATATTTTTAAAAATATTTTATAATTTTGGATAACGTTAGGGGTTAGGTTAGGTTAGGTTAGGGTAGGTCTGCTTAGGTTGTTTTAGGTTTGGCCAATTTTGAAGGTGAAATTTATGTTTTTCCTATGGTTTTTGATGTGTTCTGTATTAATCTGACTTTCAAAATCTTCGGAAACCAGTCGTTTTTGTGATTCTCCCCACCCAAAAACTTTTGGTTCCCACTCGGGGTCCCCAGGTAAAAAAAGGGTAGAAAGTTTTAAAAGCTTTAAGCTTCAATAACTCTTTAACAAATCATTTGCGACGGAAATGAGTATCATTTTTTAATTCAACACATTGAAAAACATTGAAAAACCAACTTTTAAAACTTTCTATCGGAGACCGGTGTAATAGTAAATATTTACCGTCTTGTCTTCAGATATTGTGTACCTCTCATCCAGGGCCGTTTCTAGCCATTAGGGGGCCCTAAGCAGGATACCCATTTGAGGCCCCACCCCTCCATCCACCCAGTGGCGGTTCCTCATATGGGCAATATGGGCAGCCGCACAGGGCGGCATTTGTGGAGGGGCGGCATGAGCGCCTGCAAAAAAAATAAAAAAAAATAAGAATAAATAAATAAAGAAATAAATAAAAATAAAAAATAAAATAAAATAAATAATAAAAGATCAATAAATATATTTTTATTAATAAAAAACCATCTATTGCATTTTCCATAAACCTTCCCATAAAAGACCTAAACAATGCAAAATGCTTCCAGATTAATATTATTGGGAATAAAGGCCCATACTTTAACATAGGTAATGTTATTTTTCTGGGTTTGGTTAAATAGTGAAATGTATATTATTTATTACAGAACGAATCTTCACACTAAGCCACTAAGGTCTGTCAAATAACCGCAAATGGATAAGAAGAGGTCAAAGCTATCAGGTGCTCAGTTTAGAAAAAAGAGGAAAGAAGAAGAGGAGAAACGAGCAAAAGATAAAGGTATAGAGCTATGTCATCTACTCTTCACTGCTATATTGCACTGCTATTTTGTGATATAGCTTTCTGAGTCATTTGAAGTGTACTATTATGTATATAATTAGCCATTAACCAAGGAGGTTGTATTATTCATTTGTTTCCTATTCTAAAAGTTTAATAAATTGTGCTTAATAACATGTTAAATTAATTGTACTAGCCTATTCATGCATTGGTCTGTTATGTTCTATTTTACTATTTGCAGGGGCACTTTTGAAATATTTTGGAACACCCTCTGCCACTAGCCAGGATGAGAAGCCGTCTACTTCTGCCATTATTGAGGCTGAGGAGCCATCTACCTCCTCAGCCTCACATATGTCTCCACAAATGCAGTCTGATCCTGAGGATGAAGACCCATTTGCTTCTACTTCTCCCCGGCAGGACTCTTCAGGTGAGTTTGTGTGCACATATGTCTGTGAGTGTGTGCGTGTGTGTGTATGTGTGTGTGCATCCCTGCAAAGCATTTTGCAAACAGTTATAAATTATAATGTTATTATCACTGGGTCTGGGTTACTGGGTATGTGTGGTGTTTCACCACCATAATTCCATAACACCACCACCATAACAAAGTGCTGTGAATAATGTGTTATCTAACTTAGGTGTGTATACTAATGAGTAATGCTCTTGTTCTTTCTATTAGAAAGGCCTGGAGCAGAATCGCCTCCTGAGGATGAGTCTCTGTCCACCGACCCTGCTAACTGGCCTTCAGTTCTGACTGAGAGAATTCGGACACAACTGGTTTCCAGGGGACCAAGTCAAGTACCATCTGACTTTGTATTCCCTAGAAACGACAGTGACGGAAGAAGTTTCCACCATCAATACTTCAGGAAGTCATTGGTTAGTGGGGAAAATATAACCAGAAGTTGGTTGGTCTATTCCTTAAAAAACAAACAGCCTTTTCTGTTTCTGTTGTACATTATTTTCCAAGAGGAAAATAAATTTAACAAGTTTGGGACTCTCGGACTGGAAGCATGCAAGCTCATTGCTCACATCACATGACAACAGTTCAGAACACCTAAATTCTATGAAAATCTGGAAAGAACTGGCAGTGAGGATGAGAAAGGGGGAGACCATTGACAAGCAGGAGATGGCACTTCTGGAGGCTGAGAAGTTGAGATGGAGAGCGGTGCTGACACGTCTCACTGCTATTGTGCATTCTCTGGCAGTTAGGAATTTGGCACTAAGGGGACATACAGAAAAATTGTTCTCACCATCAAATGGCAATTTTCTGAAAGAAGTTGAACTGATGGCACAATTTGATCCTATAATGCAAGAGCACATTAACGTGTCCAAAAAGGGACCTCCAGTCACACCAGCTACCTCGGCCACCACATACAAAACGAACTCATTGATTTGTCGAGCAGCAAGACCATTTCAGCAATGGTGAGCGACATCAAACAATCAAAGTTTTTTTCAATAATTCTAGATTGCACTCCAGATATCAGCCACACTGAACAGTTGTCAGTTGTGATTCGGGTTGTGTCACTGGAGGGGAAGCCCCATATAAAGGAACATTTCATGGGGTTTTTGGAGGCAGAGGAGTCCACTGGTCAACATTTGGCATCTCTGATTCTGAAGAGACTGGAGGAGCTAAAAGTTCCTTTCATGGACTGTAGAGGACAATCATACGACAACGGGGCCAACATGAGGGGGAAAAACAAGGGTGTTCAATCCAGGCTCCTAGAAATTAATCCCAGAGCTCTGTTTGTTCCATGTGGGGCTCATTCTCTGAATTTGCTTGTGGCCGATGCTGCTAAGGGATCTATTGATGCCACAAGTTACTTTGGCATCTTGCAGAAGCTTTACAACTTGTTTTCAGCCTCCACACAACGATGGGCCATTTTGAAAAAACATGTGAACATCACATTGAAGATGTGGTCTGATACAAGGTGGGAAAGCAAGATCAAGAGTGTGGAGCCCCTGAGATATCAGGCAGCTGCAGTGAGAGATGCACTGATCGAGGTGAGGGACCACACCAAAGACTCTGTAATAAAGGTCGAGGCTCAATCTCTGTCAGAGGAGGTTGGGTCATACCGCTTCGCCATTTGTTCAGTGGTGTGGCATGACCTGTTGTGCCAAATTCAGCATGTGAGCAAGCAGATGCAGTCTCCTAGCATGCACGTTGATGTTGCAGTAAATCTCCTAAAAAAAACAGAGAGAGGTCTCCGCAATTACAGGGCAACAGGTTTTGTGGCTGCACAAATGGCAGCCACAGATATCTGTGAACAAATGAATGTGGAGGCTGTGTTAAAACAAAAACGGCTGAGGTCCACAAAGCGGCACTTCTCCTATGAAGCATCTGATGAGCCCTTGATTGATGCTTTGAAGAAGCTGGAGATGACATTTTTCAATGCAGTGGTTGATGCTGCAACATCAGCCATTCAGGAAAGATTTTCCACGTTGGAAATTGTGGGAGAGAAGTTTGGAGTGCTGACACATTTCCAAAATCTCACATTTGAGGAGCTGACAGAACAATGTGTGAACCTTAGTACTACACTACACTTTAAGGGACAATCTGACTTGGATGGCAGAGAGCTTGCACAGGAGCTGAAGAACTTGCCTGACTTGCCATCAAAGACCATATCCTTGCTTGAACTGCTGACATTTATCCATGAAAGGGAGCTCTCTGAAATATATCCAAATTTGTGGACTGCTCTCAGAATTGGTCTTACTCTTCCAGTCACTGTTGCTGAAGCAGAGAGGAGCTTTTCAAAGCTGAAGCTCATCAAATCCTACCTGAGGTCAACTATGTCACAGGAACGCCTTACCGGTCTGGCCATCATCAGTATAAATCATACAATTGCTGAGCAGATTTCATATGATGATTTAATTCATGACTTTGCATCAAGGAAGGTAAGAAGAGTCAGGCTTTAGATGGCAGTTGTGCTGTGGTGCAATTTATTTTGTTTCTTGTTCAAAGTGTAGCATAATAATTACCCTCTCTTAAGTGTCTTATTCTATTTATGTGATAGAGCATTTGTACAATTTAGAAATTTGATTCTCTAGTTTATTTATGGCAGTTGTGCAATTTAATTTGTATTTTTCCTGTTCATAGTATCATAATTACATTCTCTTAAGTGAGTTATTCTATTTACGTGATGAAGGATTTGTAAAATTCAGAAATTTGAGTCTTTGTTTTGGTTCTGAAGTTCCAACAATTAGTCCAATAAAAAGTTATTTTGTGAAAGAGTTATGTCTGTCCTTTATTTTGGGGGGATTCGAATGTGTGTGTGTTGGCGAACAGGGGGGGGGGGCGCTGAAGGTGAGGTTCGCCCAGGGCGTCATGTAAGCTAGGACCGCCACTGCATGATCCACCAACTCACGCCTTACTACATCACCTCAGCACACACATACAAAAAATGGCTGTGTTAATAAAAGACAATTATGAAACAATTTTAATGAAACATTTATGTCCAAAACAAAAAATATGTACTTTCAGAAGACAAACAGAAAAAAATAATTTTCATGAAATTCCTGAAAATTAGCTTATACATTATTTACAATAAATGACACAGAACTATGTATAAAAAAATAATGCAATTATCAACTACCAAACAATTACTAACTTTACGATACAATCGTGTAATAGCTAACAGTTATATAGAACAGTTTGTATCTTCAAAATTTTTGCCTCCTAGATTTTTCCTGGGCGAAATCATCAATAACACCATCATATGAAATCTCCCTGCCAACGTCCTGGTTGATGCTTATGATGCCAAGGCCACTGAGGCGATCCTGTCCCATTGATGATCTGAGGTAGTTCTTGATTAGCTTCATCTTAGAGAAGCTCCTCTCGGCTGACGCTACTGTCATAGGTAGAGTGCAAGCAATTCTTAGTGCAACCCAGACATTGGGGTATAGTTCCTCCAGTTGCTTCTGATGAATGAAGGAGAGAAGCTCCAATGCAGTCATGTTGTGTGAAGGTAAAGTCGGCAAGTTCTTAATTTCGAGGGCCAGTTCTCTTCCATCAATGTCAGAGTCAGCTCCAGAGCTCAGTATCTTAGAAAGCTTTTCACACTTGCAGGAGAAGTCTTCATTGTTCATTGTGGTGAAGTTTAGGAGAACCCCAAATATGTCCCTCACATCATCTAATGTTTTGAATCTCTCATTTATTGACCCGATGGCACAATCCACCACCACATTGAAAAATTTGACTTCCAGCCTCTTTAAGGCTTCTGTAAATGGTTCGTCAGGAGCTTCGTAAGCAAAGTGCTTTTTTGTGGATCTGAGCCTCTTCTCCTTCAGCACAGCCTCCACATTCATTTCCTCACATATGTCCCTAGCTACGACTTGTGCTGCAAAAAAACCTGTGTTTCTGTGGCTGGTGAGTGAGTCTTTTGTTTTTGTGAGGAGGTTGACTGCCACATCAAACTGCATTGTAGGAGACTGCAGACGTTTACTCACATGGTTAACTGCATGAAGAATGTCATACCATACTACTGTGTAAATCTGAAAGCGATAATACCCTCCCTCCTCTGCAAGTGCTTGTGCTTCAGTCCTGGCTATGGCATCTGTGGCATTGTTTCTGACTTCCAACAGGGCATCTCTGATGTTGTGGCTCTGGTATCACACAGCCTCAATGCTCTTAAGCCGGCTCTCCTACCTGGTTTCACTCCAAGACTTGAGTGTTATGTTCTTGTGCTTCTTTAGGATTGTCCATCTCTGTGTAGCTGCTGCAAAAAGGTTGTACAATTTTTGTACGTTGCCAAAGAAGCTGATGGCTGCATCAGCCACTACAAGATTCAGAGTGTGAGCCCCACATGGAACATAGAGTGCACGACAGTTCTTTTGTAATAACCTTGCCTGAACACGTTTGTTCTTGCCCTTCATGTTCGCTCCGTTGTCATATGACTGTCCTCTGCAGACATCAAAGTGAATATTCAGTTCATCTAGTCTCTTCAGAATCAGAACTGATAAACCCAGGCCTGTACTTTCTGAAGCCTCAAGAAAGCCCAAGAAGTATTCTTTTATTTCTGGTACTTTACCCATTTTAACAGTTCTGATAATAATCGACATCTCTTCTTGGTGGCTTATGTCTGGAGTGCAGTCTGAAATGAGTGAGTAATATTTAGCTTGTTTTATTTCTGCAACAATGGCATCCAAGATCTTCCCACTAATGGACCCAATGAGCTCATTTTGAATGATGTTTCCTAGGTAACTTGAATGACTATATTGGCCACTTTCGACTCTGCTGATGTGTTGTTTCATCACTGGATCAAATTTGGCAAGCAGCTCAACCTCCTTCAAGAAGTTGCCATTGTCTCGATTGTACAATGTAGAGGAAGACCCCCTGAAAGCAAGGTTTCTCTCTGCCAGTGATTGGATTATACTTACAAGACGTGTGAGAACATCTTGCCAGCGTCTTCGCTCTACCTCCATTAATGACATTTCAGTTTGGTCAATGGTCCTCCCAATTTTTAGCCACAGTTCCAGATCCTTCCATGTTGCCATGTTATTTGCATGTTCTGAACTATTTTCATGGCCTTTCAGAAGCGAACCAACGTTTATTCAGTCTGAAAGCCCATCCGTAATTAGTTTGTACGACTTCCTTGAAAACAACTTGCAGCAGAAGCAATAAAGAGCATCATTCCTTCTAGAGTACATCACCCAGCTTCGCTTTATTTTTTCTCCATTAATTAATGTTCTGTACATGTAATGGTGATGAACGCTTCTACCGTCCTCTCTCTTAGGGAATGTGAGATCTGGACTGATTTGAAATGGTCCTCGAGACACCAGATCTGTCTGACAGGACAACTGGCCAGTCATACGGATCAAGCGGTAGAGCAGATCTTGGTTTTTGTTGCTCAGTAGAAATGCCTGTGTGTGGTGTTTGAAACTGAACAGAAGATGGGCCACTTGTTGGTTCATCAGGCTCTACTTCTACTGGTGTTTGAGGTTGCATAGAGGATGGTCCTGCTGTTGGCTCATGATGCTCATCAGGCTTTGCTGAGGATGGCTTTTCCAAATATTTCAGTAGTGCTCCTGAGAAGAACATAACATTCCATATTCTGTTAGATTTTGCTAAAATACTCTTTCTTATCCTGTCTGATAATTAATTGATCTGTGTGAACAGAATTTGAGGTGATGTGATCCATTAAATTTCACATTTCGAAATATCATAAATATTACAGAGACTAGCTTACTCTACACGATTCCTAAGCACTTGCCTAGCTTGATGGTCTACCTAACCTAGTTGCCTGAACTGTAATCATAAGAATATACAAGTGGCACATCTCACCTGTGCTACTGGAAAGCTTCTCCTCCTCTATTTTCTTCTTTTTCCGTTTTTCAGCTCCTGATAAATAATGTCGTTTCATTTTCCAAGATGCACGAAGTCTCATCTAGTTAACCACATGTACAAATCTGCTAAATAATAATAATCATGATGATAATAATGATAATAATAATAATAATAATGTTTTACAATACTAGAAAAATTAAGCATTTAGAAAAGTATAAGCATATAGTAAGAATAAAGTTAAATAATATAGAAATAAGATCTCACAATAGTTATTTACACATAACGACCAAAACGTTTCGTTTGTCTCCGTTTTATCACATTTGTCTCATACAAAAACTTTAATTAATACGACAATAATAATAATAATAATAATAATAATAAGGATAATAACAATAATATTAATAATAACTTCAGTTATATTCCTATTCTTGCACACTGAGCTATGACCTGGGAGCTTGTCTAGGGGGCCCCTAGTAGCAGCGGGGCCCTAAGCGGCCGCTTAGTCTGCTTATGCCAGGAAACGGCCCTGCTCTCACCTATATGGCAGTCTTGGTTCAGACAACTACTGGTTTACAATACCTTATTTTTGTAATGTAGCAAAGATTATACAGTATATGCATATTGTATGTTTGGTTAAATGACTATGCTGGCCTTATTTTTGTACTTGTATGTTAAGTGGCTATGTTGGCCTTATTTTTGTATTAAGTTCAGTGTATAGGTAAGATTGTACTTGTTGTTAGGTTAAGTGCTTATGGATTGAGAATTATCCACAATAAATATGTTTTGTTGTTTGTTTTGTTTAATACTTATTGTCTGTCAGCCCCAAAACAACGGATCTCCGAATATATTTTCATTAGTGTGCCATTGAAATGTTTTCTATGGAAAGTGGGTGGAACGGAAATTCTGAAAAGTGCTGCCATCTATTGATATATTACGCAAGCGCAACTGTAATGAAACTTTAGGCTATTTTAGCCTAGGGTACAGGAGTTCTATTTAAATCACATATAACTGCCATTTTATTTGCTTTATTCTGCCTATATAAATTAAAAATGACTTAAAGTTCATGTGTTGCTTAAATGTTGAAAGACTTATTATTAAGTAATACTAATGTGTCAATATGGCCGATACAAATTCTCCAGCAACAAATGTCGAACCTCATGATAATGGTCAATATCAACATGATACATCTAATTTTAATCTTAAACATGATTCAAAGTCTTCAGTTGAAGGTATGTAATGGACTGTAATTAATTGTTAGGCTTTCGGGCTTGGCCCAGGTTTACGCTTAACTCTGGCTAACGCTAAGGCCACCCAGTCAAAGTTGTCCGGGATTAATCATTAATTTGAGCTACTCTTTATCCCAGGCCTATAGTGGACAGCTTAACAATAGTTTTTGCCAGAACTGTCGGTATTTTTTTACGAGAGTACATTACAGGCTTTTGAGGAATTGGAATTTTAGGTTATATGTTATGTTATATGTTAAAATTGTGTGTCCGATTGTTTTGGATGTTTGAACGAAATTAACCTTCCTTCAAACAGCATCAGAAAAACATAGGGTAATTATGTGTATTGAGTAACTCAGTCATTTTACACACCAAAATACATTTTTCTAGTAGTATTTGATGTGATTTGTTCAAATCTGACCTCCATTTCCGTCGGAAATGAGATCCAACAAAGTTATAGTACTTTGAAGTTTGGCTCATTTTCAAGGGAAATGGAGGTCAAAATCTACGCCAAACACATCAAATATTACTAGGAAAATGTATTTTGGTATTAATTAACCTAACCAAACCTAACATGAATATGTTATTACATTATCATTTGTATAATTTAGGTCTCTGGGGTACGGGGGTGGAGCCCCTGTAAAGATCACGCATGACAAATTGATCGACATTTTAGCATCGGAAATTCAAAAATAAAAAATATAAAACCCTATACCGATCAATTTGTGATGCGTGATCTTTATGGGGGCTCTGCCCCCGTACCCCTGAGACCTAATTTATACAAATGATAACGTAATAATATATTCAATATTTCTATTGCTCGGGAGCCATTAGAATGCACTTTGTATATTAAATCCTCAAAATAATATTCGCACTGTTCACATGTCATTGTGACAAACATCTATGAAAAACTAACAGAAGTAGACTAGCAACTTAGAAGGCCTAACAACTTAAAACGTCTAGCTCATATATCATGTTCTCATGATGTCACCAATCAAATATTGGAAGGGTGGGAAAAAAAATGCAAAAATGTCATAATATTCAAATCTTCATAATTTGGTAAGGACACATCTGCGAGCATAGTGAATTATATGAAAATGATGAGAAAATTATGCTTTAATATTTTATAATTATATTTGCTTTTGATATTTTGAGTACGATAAAACTCGTATTAACCACACATAGGGTAAATATTTACTATTATACCTGTCTCTGGTAGAAAGTTTTAAAAGCTGGTTTTCAATATTTTTCAATGTGCTGAATTAAAAAATGATACTCATTTCCATCGCAAATGATTTGTTAGAGTTATTGAAGCTTAAAGCTTTTAAAACTTTCTACCCTTTTTTACCTGGGGGACCCCTAGTGGGAACCAGGAGTTTTTGGGTGGGGAGAATCGCAAAAATGAGTGATTTCTGAAGATTTTGAAAATCAGATTAATACAAAACATCAAAAACCATAGGAAAAAACATAAATTTCACCTTCAAAATTGGCCAAACCTAAAACAACCTAAGCAAACCTAACCTAACCCCTAATGTTATCTAAAATTATAAAAAAATTATTTGCGACAGAAATGAGTCTAATTTTTTAATTCAGCACATTGAAAAATATTGAAAACCAGCTTTTAAAACTTTCAGTAATTATTCGTTTTAGTGCTTTTTCTCCTTTCTGAACCAAAACATATTTTTCTGGTGTCTTTTGGTTTGATTTGTTCAAATCTGAACTTCGTTTCTTTGGGGAATTTCACCTTTAAAATTGGCTGAACCTAAAAACAACCTAAGCAAACCAAATCTAACCTAACCTAACCCCAAATGTTATCCAAAATTATAAAAAAATCATTTGCAATGGAAATGAGTATCATTTTTGAATTTAGCATATTAAAATATATTGAAAACCAGCTTTTAAAACTTTCTAATGGAGATCGGTATAATAGTAAAGAAATACCAAACAGTTTTGATTTCCAAAGCCTGTAATGTACACTTGTAAAAATGATAATTATTAGTTTTTACACCATCTGTTCTTATGATGAGAACAAACTTTTCTGGCCAATTTTGAGGTGTTTTACACGAATCTGCCATCCATTTCATGTGCAAATGCGTAGTTTTTGAGATATCGTCATCTTGAAAACTACGCATTTGCACAGGAAATGGATGGCAGTTTTGTACAAAACACCTCAAAATTAACCAGAAAAGTTTGCTCTCGTCATTTTTGTTTAAACTAACGAAAATATCATGACTTACCCTAACTAATTATCAAGGGTATTCAGTTGACCTAACAGGTTAATATTGGTTATTTCACCTAAATATCTTCTGATCTTTTCGTATTAGGCACTCACTGTCACATTTTGGGCAAGTTAAGGATGAGAGAATTAATTGATAAAAACACCCAATCCTTTGTCTTCATCTAGGGCACATGATGAATAAAGTTCTCAGTCAAAATCACATGAATGGCACATCATAATTCTATCACAAACACTATCAAACTGAATCCAATTAGAAAAAAAAAATTAGCCAGAACAAAAACCAACAAACTAATTAAGTCGCAGAGTAGCGAAAAAATAGCCCAATCAGAAAAAATATTTTATGAAAAAAGTACATTTTAGCCAAAATAGGAAATATATTTTATTAAAAAAAAGTATATTTGAACAAATTTGCACAACATAAGATCTACATTTTCTTAGTCAGTTTTGAATGTCAGTTCAATATATTGTACTGTTTTAACTGCGCATGAGCGAGTGAAAAGAAGAATATTAACCATAAAAGTTTACCAAGGTCTATTGGCATTGTGAGGGTGTGCCATATACCACACTGGACCTCATCGGATTGCACTGGGACAAAATATTAATCATATATTCATTAGGGTGCTCCAGTTGCCCCAATGTCACCAAATATTGCTGAAGGTCCCTGTGGTATTGCAGTTGGGTCTAATGAACATGTCCCTGAAGTTTGGCTCATTTCCAACAAGATTTACCTTCATCACAAACACTATTTATGAAGGAACCCTTTTGCGAAATATTAAGTTTTTGCTGAAGGTCATCTACAAGTATGATCAGCTGATCCAAACCAGTTGGAACTGGTTCATTTTTCTGGTTCATTTCATTAGACCCAACTGCAATACCACAGGGACGGGACCTTCAGCAATATTTGGTGACATTGGGGCAACTGGAGCACCCTACTGTATGTGCTTTATGTTGTTGTATATGTGTCAGTTGCTAATTTAACTAATAACTGTAATAATCTTATTTTTCACTTATTTTTCTCTTTTCAGATAGATAAGTTCATACAATAAGAAAGTTTTAAAGAATGGCGACCAGAAGCTCAGACTCCCGGCTTGATGTTTTAATAGAAAGTCCAGGAGAAGAGCATCTGAAAATTACTGGTTCAAAGTTACCAACATACAATCAGGTGCTACTCTGCTACTTGGCTAAAGTTGATGAACTTAGAAGGCAAGATGCTTCCAAAAACATGAAATTGTCATGCATGGCATCGAAGTATGTGGTGAGCGAGATTCTTCCTCACTATTTGAAACCACGCATCCCAACAATTCATGAGATTACCATGGCTGAGAGAATTGAGGAGTTCCACAACAAGGACTATATTGGCTGCATGAAGATTCCTCCTGAAAGGCGATCAAAAAGTCCTAAGATTGCAGCTTTCCAGGACAAACTTCATAAAACTATGCCATTCTATCCAGGTAATGCAGAGAAAAGGATGGTTGAAAGCAAGAAGGGTAAGGCAGAGAATGAAAAGAAAATTATTGAGTATGACATAGCATTTCTGAGAAATATGATGACAGACAGGACTTTTACCTATGGAGGAAAGGACAAAGTTTGTGCTCAGATAGAAATTAAGCACCAAGAGAGGGCTGAACAGGCTGCTGTGCGATCAGAGAAAGAGGAGGAGAGAAGAGATGATCAGACATCATCAGTGGAGAAGATTTCCTCAGATTGTGATGTGTCAGATGATGAGGAAGCAGGAATGGTCAAATCAGCTGATGCCTCCTTTGAGCCTGAAGTAATGCCAAAACAATCACATAAGCGTTTAGTGAAAACTGGCTCCTCTGCATTTTGGCCTCATGATGTTCTTAAATCGCCAGAAGTGGTTGAAACTGCAGTTAGAAACAATGTTTCCTCAGCTGCTTTAGCACAGATCACTTTTTCCCTTATTAAGGCTACAGCTGGTGATCCATCAAAAGTAAATGTGAGTTACAGATCTGCTTATAATTATCGTGTGGAAGCTGTCAATAGTATTGCACAGAAAATCAGAGCATCATGGAAGCCACCTCTTGTGGCAACCATCCATTGGGATGGCAAATTGATGGACACTCTTGGAAATGAGTCTGCACAGGAGGAGAGGCTTCCCATACTTGTGTCTGGAGTTGGAGGTGTAAAATTGTAAAATTGCTAGGTGTTCCACCCTTGCAACCAGGGTTTCGGAGCCGGAGCCGGAGCCGGAGTCGGTGGAGCCAGTGAATTTTGCTTACCTGGAGCCGGAGCTGGAGCCAGAAACCTTGAAAATACGGCTCCATGGTCTGGCTCCGGGCGATATATTGCTACCTAAATTGTTATTTGTTAAATATAGGTTTAGTTGCAAATTATAATTCTTGTAATATATTACGAAAAATGGTACCATAGGATTCTTGGATTTTATGGAGGTGTGGGAGTTGCAGGAATAATCTGCAAATTTCCATTTTTTAACCATTAAATATTTGGGAAGATTTGTCTTAACAACACTTAATTATATAGGTAAAATTTTTTTTATGGCGGTGGAGACCTTAGGTCGGTAGGTACTAACTATTTATCTAAGTAGGTAACTACCTAGATACATACCTAGTAAGGTTGGTCCTTCTGACTTGGATTGAACTATTTTTATTTTTAGGTCAATTATCTTGTATTGCTAAATTTCTTTTTTTTCAGATTCTTTGTAATTTGTACTTGATTCTTTAATTATAATTATCAGTCTATGACCCTTCATAATGGATAGAGATTCAATAAAGAAGTCTGATATATTCAAGTATTTTACTGAAAGTTCAGATAAGAAACACTATGTTTGTACTTGTGAAGTTTCTGATGCTTCGGGAAATATTTCAACGTGTGGAACTAAAATTACCAAGCCTCAAAGCAAAAAGCCTGATGTCTCCTCAAGAGCATATAATTTGAAAAGACACTTGAGTCGATTACATCCTGAAATATCAAAAATGATGGAAGAAAAGAAGCAAATGCTTGAGCTTTCAAGACCCAGTACTTCTGCCAGTTCAAAAACTAAAGCAAACCAGCAAAACATTACTAAATTTTTGATGTCTCAAAAAGTCACTATCTCAATGACTACAGATAATTTTAAAAATAGCATAATTGAGTTAGTTGTTAAAGATTCTATGCCTCTATCTATGTTTGAAAAGCCAGCTATGCGCAGTCTACTAGAAGAAATGGCTCAGAAATTCAAGATTAGTTTAGATAGACAATATCCGTCATTTAGTGATAGAAAAATCAAAAGAAGAAAAATTTGCTCTCAAAGAGCAATTAAAAGGGCGCTTCATATATTTAAAAGTTGATGGTTGCACAGTAGGGTGCATCAAACGCCCTTAGGTTCTTGGATTTTAATGTCTATTCTCTCAAATGTTACACTTGTTGCTAGAAGTGTGTATGCAAAAAATTAATTAAATCGGAGGTGGTCCTGGGTGGCCACCGGTCACTTTTATATTTTCGCGGCAATTTTCGGGGGCCGCGCTATGTAAAAATATCTATTTTTTTATTTACCAACCAGTTGACTACTTACATTGTTTCTTTTAATATAGAGTTGCTAAGGGGTGATTTACATAACATTTGAGAGAATAGACATTAAAATCCAAGAACCTAAGGCGTTTGATGCACCCTAAAGGGGTGATTTACATAAAACGTACCATAAACGAAACTTCACTTATAGTCTAATAATATCCTTTATTGTCTTTCAGAAAAAATGGAAGCTGTAACAATGGAAGCTAAGAAGACCAGATTAGCAAGTGCCATTTTTGGTCTTGGCAATGCTCTTACAGAAGGAGATGGTACATTGACAGGAGTCCGCCTCCCAACTTGCGGCAGTTCTTCGATGCGTGATGTGGCACATCCAGAAAGAAATATGTGAAGGCAAACAAACACAGCCACTCAAATGGAAATCTGCCAGCATAGTCCTTATCCAGCTGAAAACATTCTACACTAAAGCAAATATTCCTATGCTTTCAGACCATCAATGCTGCAAACTAATACTTGACCTTCTTAATGACAATAACAAATTGCGTCAAATACCTGTTTCTCGCAGAGAATCTCCAAACACTTTGGCTAAGTTGCAATCCATGAATGAACGTCTTGATAAGACCTTTGGTGTATGGACAAAAGATGCAATGACAAACATTAAGAATGAGGAAGATAGAGCATTTTTAGAGTCAATGAAATCTGACAGAGTAGCCTCATTTGGTAGTGTTGACAAGAAGAAAGCTGATAAAGATCGTAGAAAGAAAAACGCATCTTAGCGGAAGCTTCAAGACGAGACGTCATGAATCATCCAGTGTACAAGAGATGAAAAGTTCTGTATGCTCTGATGATAGTGCCTCTGCAGATAGCTTGGAAGAAACTGAAGAAGAGGCGATTCCAGAGCTTCAAAGGAAGCGTAGTCACCACAGATCAACATATGCAGGTACGTCTGCCTTTATTCCTCATGATATTCTGAAAAGGCCTTCAGTCGTGTCTGTTGCTACTCGACTAAACATAACTCCTGTTCAACAGGCTGTGCTCACCGAAGCTGTAATTCAAGAGGCAGGAGGTTGTAGTGAATACTCTTATTTTAGTTTCAAGTTAAATGTTAATTTTACCGTCTTGAATTTCGGAATAGTATAAATTCATTTTAAATTAGTTACCCCATTATATTTTCCACCTTTGGTACTGTCGCAGTTTCGCCTAACGGACTCAATACGGCTAGTGAGATAATCACTGGTTGGCACTTAACTAGCGGCAGTGCTTATGGCTACATCATCCAGGTTAACCTATACCGGATAGATGCGCTACGGTCCCAAGCCGTAGCTTGCCTAGGCCAACGACGACGACGTAAACCAACAATTGGTGACCCCGGAGCTGGATCACCCCCTTCACCTGAGCGACTAGGACTAGACTGTAACGTCGTTCGTGCCCATCACCCCCTTCACCCGAGCGACTAGGACCAGACTGTAATGTCGCTCGTGCCCTCTGCCCCTCACCCCTGCCCGTGCGTCTCTGGCCTGCGCTCGTCTCAACCTCCACTCCTTCGTTGGGAAACTTGTCGTCTTGCTTGTACGTCAGCAAGCATAGGAGAAGATGCCTGACGACGCTGGTGCCATCTCCCACTTGAGCGTAAAGCTCCCCGTCTTCTGGCCGGGCGATCCATTTATTTGGTTCCACCAAGTGGAATCACAATTCAACTTGGGAAGGATCACCGCTAGCAGGACGAAATACGATCATGTTTTGTCCTCTCTACCAGCGAGCATCATCTCTGAAGTCCGTGACGTCATCGTATCTACTTCCACGAGTGAGGACCCGTACAACGATCTGAAGTCTGCCATCCTGTGCCGCACCACTGTCTCCGAGCGTGAGAAACTACATCAGTTAATCTCAAAAGAAGAACTTGGAGACCGTAAGCCACTCAAATGCTGAGGGCTATGCAGTGCGCTCTAGGCGAACGCGCACAAACCTTCGATAAGGACATCTTTAGACAGTTGTTCTTGCAGAAACTTCCTCCATCAGCTCAGCGTGTCTTGGCCACTATGGATCCTGCTACTCCAGTTGATAAACTAGCAGAAACTGCCGAAAGTAGTGGAGATTGACACAGCTCCGGTCAACAACGTGAACACACAATCGGAACTGGAGTTGAAAGTGAAAGAGTTAAGTCAACAACTCAACCACGTTTGTTCTCTGCTACAAAATCAACGGCAAAGAAGCCATTCTCGGTCAAGATTTACGAAGAGGCATCGTTCGAGTTCCGGGAAGATCTGTTTCTACCACTCGAAATTTGGAAAGAAGGCTAGGAAGTGCATCCCCTTGCAATTTTTCGTCGGAAAACCCCAGCAGCGAGTCCTAATGGCGTCTAGTACTCGCACTGCCAACCTGTTATTCATAAAGGACAGGAACTCTGGTGTCAATTTCTTGGTTGATACCGGAGCGTCAGTCAGTGTATTCCCTCAAAAAATCTGGTCATACGCACTCGGAATCTCCGCCTCTATACGCTGCTAACGGTTCACGCATACCCACGTATGGTACTCAGTCGCGTGAACTAAACTTGGGCCTTCACCGATCCTTCAAGTGGATTTTCATCTTGCTCAAGTGCAGCATCCCATAATCGGCGCTGACTTCCTCCAGCATTTCAAACTCCTGGTGGATCTTGACAAGCGACGCTTATGCGACCAGGCCACACTGCTTCTGTTCTTGCCAAACAGGTTGCCCTTCCGGACGCCTCGAACTCTGCACTTTCCCTCGTTCCCCCTAATTCCATGTACCAGTGCCTTTTCCAGCGATATCCAGGAATTCTTCAACCGATGCAGATGGGTGATACCATTAAGCACACCGTTACCCATCACATTACAACAAAAGGTCCCCCTGTGTTTGCAAAACCCAGACGTCTTGCCCCGGACAAACTGAAAGCTGCCAAATCGGAATTCCAGCTTATGCTGGATCTTGGGATAATAAGACCTTCCAAAAGCAGTTGGTCCTCTCCCCTACACCTGGTCCAGAAGAAGTCAGGAGACTGGAGACCATGTGGGGATTACCGGTTTTTGAATTCGACAACCATCCCGGACCGATATCCGGTACCAAATGTCCAAGACTTTACTTCTCTTCTCCACGGCAAATCTATCTTCAGTAAAATAGATCTCGTTAAGGCTTTCCACCACATTCCCGTAGAGCCTTCGGATATTCCCAAGACTGCAGTTTGTACACCATTTGGGTTATTCGAATTTGTGAAGATGCCGTTCGGGCTACGGAATGCTGCGCAAACCTTTCAGAGGTTTATAGATGAGGTCACCAGAGGCTTAGACTTTGTTTATGCCTACATCGATGATTTGCTTGTGGCCAGCTCAACGGAAGAGGAACATAAGGAACATCTTTCACTCCTTTTTCAACGCTTAGAACAATACGGTGTTACTATTAATGCATCTAAGTGTGTGTTTGCACAGCCAACCTTGGAATTTCTTGGTCACACGATTTCGCAGCACGGAATTACCCCCCTTCAGGACAAGTGTGAAGTGATAAAAAATTACCCTATGCCAAATAATCAGCGTGAGTTACGTCGGTTTCTAGGTTTGGTAAATTATTACCACAAGTTCATTAAAAACTGTGCCAGTGTTCTTGCTCCTCTACACGCTATGATCACACACAAACGCAAGGTAACGAAATTGTTATGGTGTAGCGATAGTTTACAGGCGTTCGACAATGCCAAAAATGCTATCAATAGTGCATTGTCTCTGTCATTTCCTATCAGTGATGCCTCCCTAACTCTGACGGTCGATGCATCAGATGTTGCGATCGGTGGAGTGTTGGAACAAACCATTAACGGTCAACAAGCACCCATCGCGTTTTACTCGAAAAAGCTGCAGCCAGCCCAAACGCGTTATAGTGCTTTCGGACGTGAACTTCTTGCTATTTACTTAAACGTGAAGCATTTTCAACATTTCCTTGAAGGCCGAGAGTTTTGTGTTTTTACCGACCACAAACCTTTGGTCACTGTCTTCAATAAAAACAGCTGTAACCACTCTCCCAGAGTCATCAGGCAACTTGATTATATCTCGCAATTTACCACAGATATCCGCCACATCAAAGGTGTCTTGAACACTCCAGCGGATGCACTTTCAAGAATAGAGATTACTTCTGTTACCCTCAGCTCTACACTGTGGAATGCTATTGCACAGGATCAAGATAAGGATACGGAACTACAAGACCTGCTCAGAGAAGACTCCACTCACTCACTTTCCCTCAAGAAAATGAGTATGCCAGGATTGTCTGTGCCCCTCTATTGCGACGTATCAACAGCTGCTATTCGCCCTTATGTCCCTCCATGTCACAGACAAGCAGTCTTCACGGATCTTCATAAGCCCTCCCATCCTGGTATCCGTGCTTCGCAACACCTGGTTACCTCTCGCTTTGTTTGGCCCTCGATGCGGAAGGATGTCAAACATTGGACCAAAACGTGCCTTGCCTGCCAGCGTGCCAAAGTCCAAAGGCACACCAGGTCCCCCTTTGACGCATTTCCGCCCCCATCCCAGCGATTTGAGGTAATTCATGTAGACATTGTTGGCCCTCTTCCAGTGATTCAAGGCCAACGTTATCTGCTCACCTGTCTCGACCGCTTTTCCAGATGGCCTGAAGCCATCCCACTTCCTGATATCCAAGCGGACACTGTTGCAAGAGCCTTTCTTCATGGATGGGTATCAAGATTTGGATTGCCGACAAAAGTCATCACTGACCAAGGTCGCCAATTTGAGTCTTCGCTTTGGAAGAAGTTTACCAGCTTGTTGGGTACAGTACATGCGCATACCTATGCGTATCATCCGCAAGCTAACGGCCTCGTCGAACGCTTCCATCGCCAGCTGAAGTCATCCCTTATGTGTCACGAAGACTCCCATTGGATGGATAAGCTTCCACTCGTGTTGCTTGGTATTCGCTCTGCATTTAAGAGTGATCTGAAGACTACAGCGGCTGAACTAGTCTATGGAACAACACTGCGGCTACCAGGTGGCTACTTCACTGCAGGGGATAAGTCATGTGATCCTACGGAATTCGCCCAAACACTTTCCTCTCACATGCAGTCCCTTCAGCCTGTTCCCCCTCGATTGACTAGCCAACAGAACATCTTTGTTTCCCCAGCCCTCCAGTCTTGCACCCACGTTTTCGTTCGTGTACCTGTCCCAAAACGGCCTCTCCAATGTCCATATGACGGGCCCTATGAAGTTCTCCGACGTACGCGCAAATCATTCCTCATCCAGCGCGGTTCCAAGGTCGACAAGGTTTCTATCGATCGTCTTAAGCCTGCGTTTTTGGAATCAACCTTAAGCGAGGTACAAGTAGCTACCAAAAAGGTCCAGAGGAAATCTGTGTCGTTCGGAACTCTTTGAACTTCCTCTCTGGTGGGGGAGTGTGTAGTGAATACTCTTATTTTAGTTTCAAGTTAAATGTTAATTTTACCGTCTTGAATTTCGGAATAGTATAAATTCATTTTAAATTAGTTACCCCATTATATTTTCCACCTTTGGTACTGTCGCAGTTTCGCCTAACGGACTCAATACGGCTAGTGAGATAATCACTGGTTGGCACTTAACTAGCGGCAGTGCTTATGGCTACATCATCCAGGTTAACCTATACCGGATAGATGCGCTACGGTCCCAAGCCGTAGCTTGCCTAGGCCAACGACGACGACGTAAACCAACAAGGTGATCCACGTCGTGTGGCCAAGTCGTATTCAACTGCTGATAAGGCTCGACGATCAATAACAAGTGCTATCGCCAAAGATATTCGAGAAAATTGGATCGCCCCAACAGCTGCAACACTTCACTGGGATGGCAAGCAGATGCATACGCTCACAAACAAGAATGGCAAGGAAGAAAGATTGCCAGTGTTGGTTGGGAATGCCACTGATGTAAAGCTACTGGGAGTGGCTAGATATCCTCGTGGAAGTGATATGTCATCAGGTGACATCATTGCCGAGCACACTTACACGTTTCTACATTCATGGAAGTGCAAACAGTCAGTTGTCAACTTATGTTTTGACACAACAGCATCAAACACTGGACACGTTACAGCTGCCTGTGTTACCATTCAATCAAAACTGGACCGTGCTCTTCTGTGGTGTGCATGTCGCCATCATGTTGGAGAGGTAATCCTGGATCATGTGTTTGACACTCTCAAAATTGAGACATCAAAGTCTCCAGAAGCATCTTTGTTCCAAAGATTCCAGAAGAATTGGGAATGCATATCGCATGCAAAGGATGAAAGTTTAACCAAAATTGACATTTCAATGTACAATGACGATGCACAACAACTGCTTTTATCCTGCAAAAACAAGGTTTTAAGCACAATCTGCACAAGCGCTTCATACTGTAGGGAAGACTACAAGGAAATGGCACAACTCTGCCAGGTAGTCCTCGATGATGATGTCACAAAACAAGGAACACTCCACAGACCTGGGGCCATGCATAAAGCAAGGTGGATGTCAAAGATTCTTTATTCCATCAAAATATGCCTACTTGAAGAGCAAATTTCTGTACTACCTCGAGGAACTGTAACAACACAACATCAACAGGAAAAACTGAAGTAGTTTGTTGTTTTTGTTGTTTATATTTATTGTGATTGGTGGCTCATATGTCAGTCTGCTTCAAATGCCCCATGGTTTGATTTGTGCTTATACAAGACTCTGCTCAACTATAAAGCTGTCAACTCAATCATTTCAGTCAGCGCTGTGAAAGCCTTTGATAGACATTTGTGGTATTTAACCCCAGAACTGGTTGTTTTGGCACTGTTCAGCAATGCAGTACCTCAAAAGGAGCGTCGTGCCCTTGCAGATGTGTTACTGGCCATACAACCAGATGAAATGCCAAGCACTCCAAAACACCGCTACGGTTCTGGATATGGCAAACTGTCATTTCCAAAAATTACAGAAGCGACAACCCTGGCTGATCTTGTGAACGAGGACTCATGGTTTACAGTGAACCTTCTTCACCTGGATATGACCTTCCTAACAGAGGATGTTGACAATTGGCAGAACAATGACCACTTCAAGGCAGCCAAGTCCATTGTGGATGGGTTAAATGTTGTGAATGACCCTGCGGAGAGAGCAGTAAAGCTCACAACTGATTTTGTCTCAGCTGCAAGAGGAGAAGACCACTTCCAAAATCTTCTTCAAGTGGTTGAATGTGACCGCAAAGCGAGGCCAAATTTGCGGAAATGAGCAAAGTTGGAGTAGTGACATTGGCGTTGTGTTTTATACATTTTCAACTTTCAATCAATGTAAGTATAGTAATACCAAATATTTGTATATTAGTATTATAAGTAATACCGAATATTTGCCGAATATTCGGTGCATCACTACTAAATATATAAAAGTGGCCGGTGGCCACCCAGGACCACCTCCGATTTGATTTATTTTTTGCATACATACTTCTACCAACAAGTGTAACATTTGAGGGAATAGACATTAAAATCCAACAACTTTTTGAAAATCATGGGGCGTTTAATGCACCCTAGCATACACCCATATACATATATACCAATATATACATAAATACTTACGGTATATACACATATTTATATCTATTATATACCCCATACACACGCATACATCCAGAATTCCAGATACATACGCACGCATACTCACATATATACCTACACAAACCCATACACCTCTATTTCGCCCTTTCATTACCTCCGAGATCATTTAGCACATACAATAATATCCATACAACCAAAAGAAACCGATTAAGCACAGACAGAGCAGCAAAGCTAGTATTTATATCCCAAAATGCAAAATTCCAAGAAAGTGAAGTAAAACATGGTGCTACATTGGCTTCGTCAACATCCAAATCTGCAATAAGTACCAGTACCTGTGATATTGAAACTATATGCTCTAATCAATCTAGTGATAATGATTCTTCAATGGAAATAGAATCAGATAATGAAAGTTAAACAGCATTAGGTTAACACAAAGGTTAAAGAAAGAGATGAATATTTTTATTTTTTTATTTTTCTATTTGGAATATATATATATATATACACACTGGTATTCTTGCCAATCACAATTATATATATTGTTTTATACCAGTATTACCGTATATATTTTTTATTATGTATATTATACCAGTACCTGTGATATTGAAACTAGCATATATGCTCTACCCAATCTAGTGATGATTCTGCCATGGAAATGAAGGTTAAACAACATTAGGTTAACAAAAAGGTTCAAAAAAAGGTGAATATTTTTTTTCTATCTGGAATATATATACTGGTACTCTTGCCAATCACAATTATGTATATTGTTTGAAATGAGGAAGAATGTTTTATGTTCTAGTTAAAAAATATATATACATATAAAAAATGAGGGCTTGTTTTTCCTTTCTATTATATACTTTTTGCGTGATTCAGTTTTTCTAAAAGATGACTATATATACTAGGTATAACTGTATAAGCATGGTAGTATAGTAAATTATAGGTAATACTAATATACTTATTAGATTAAAGGAAGAAAAATATGGAATAAGTTTAAAACAATAAAAAACAAAAAAAAACCAGACTATCTTCGTTTTAAACAAAAAAAATGACAATAAAAAATGACTCGCATCACTATTCAGAGCTACACCTCATCATTCCCTGACGAGGTGTAGCTCTGAATACATGAAAGGCCTTGGAATCATTTTTCTTTTTCCTTGTGGGTTTGCAGCATTCATTCATTTCATGTGTTTAATTGTGAAATTCATCCCATATATATATATATATATATATATATATACACCACACACACACACACATATATATATATATATATATATATATATATATATATATATATATATATTATGAATAAAGGGTCATTACAAGCCAAATGGAACAAAAATAGGCATTTTGGGGTTGATCATCACCAATCATCACGAAAATTTTTTTGCAAGTAGGCCTAGGGTAGATATACTCAGAAAAAAAAAATTTGTCCAGCTGGGCATTGGGACCCGAGATATGGGGCCCAAATTTGGGGGCTGAACGCGTAGGGACCAATTTTCAAATGCTTATATCTCTGGTTCTAATTGAGCTAGTGTGTTCATTCTGGTGCCAAATTAAAGATAAAACGTAGCCCTGCCACATTGCTCTAAGTGACTGAATCAAAAAATAATTAAGGAAAAAAATGAGAAAAAAAAAAAATTTGACCCCCCAAAAAAAGTCAACCCCCAAAAAAAAAAATTTCTAGGGACGCCCAAAAAGGTTATCTATAACCCAAAAAATTTTTATGCTTGGCTGGGCCTTAGTATTGGCACCACAGCACTCAACGTAGAGCTGGTATTTGCGAATTTTTCATATTTTAGGTGTAAAAATATATAAAATTCAAACATATGTTCACAATTTTTATTACATACATACTTCAAAGATTTTATTATACAAGTATTAATAGTTTAATATTATTATTTATTTATTAATTATTTATTAAGATAAGATATTAATTTTTTTTACATTTATATTATATACATACGTACCAGAACTAATCTATATAGACAGTTTTTCTACAAATGTGTAATAACATTTTACAGCTTAAGATTTTAACTTTAAATTACAGACTAAATTTTTAAAATATTTTTATAACTGGTTTTATAAACAAAGTTGTATATCATATATGGAAATTACCTATTTAAATTGTAAATCGAGAATGGACTCCAGGGTCTGTGTCGATGGATCATAGAAATAAATGAATTAAAAAATAAAAAACTATACATATCTATTATCTATACAATTTAACTACGTTCTATAACTTAAATATTTTTCAAGTTCTGCGGATGCTCTATTCTGCTCTTCTTTAGTTAAGTAATAGGTTCTACCAGTTGGTGTGGTAGGTTCGACAACAGTAAGGATGTTATGCTGGCTTATGTTTAGAATGTCCTGATTATCAAAAGTATAAGAGCCACTGGGTCCGGCTTGCTTCACAAACTTCACCCTCACTTCACCCTCTACTTGTACCTCCGTATCTATGATCACCCCAAGATACCAACGTCCATTGTATTCCACCATCACATATCCCGATCTTGCGCTAATTGTTTCTCATGCGACATCTCCAATCTCTCTACTCACCGTCTCAACTCTTAAATGTTCGGCCAGGGAATATTCTTTCACCTCTAATGTTGTTGTGGATATAGGCCGAAAGAAATGAAGTTTTTGGGTCCCAGTTATTGTTTTGGTGTTGTTAAACCTTTCTTCTAATTTTTGTTTCGTAATCTGCTATATTCGTGTATTGAAACGAAATAGATGGCATACTTTCATTTACATACTCGAAAAGCTGAAATGTTGTCATTATTTGGTTCTCGTACGCTCGCTGTAAACTCGCTGTTCTCGCTTTTCTTTTAATTGCACCCCCTGTACCATCACTAGGGCCTTTCCCATGACTGGTAGCATGGAAGTGCCAGACAGCTGCGATGCCAAAATCCTCTTGATGATGGCAGAGGTTTATGAAATTTTTTCTATTTTTATATTGGCCAGCGCAGCCATCTGACACGTAGGAAATAAGAGTTGTTTCAGGTAATTCAGCTTTTAGGAATTTAATCAGATGTTCTTGAAATAGATACACTGAAACAGTGTCGTGTATGTTGCATTCTGAAATTATAACAAAACTTTTGTGTAAAATTTTGCCCTGATGGTTATAATAAATTACAAAGGGATGTATCGTCGCTTGGAGATTGTTCCAATGGAAACTTTGTACTTCATCTTGAAGTACAAAGGAGTAGTTTTCAGAGAAGTCAAGGACAACAACAACTTCCCCAGGTTTTAAATTATCCTTAGCTTCACTGAAAGCCCTGGACTGCATTTTTGCGATAAAATCATGACGTTGATAGATATGAAGTTGTTCGACAAAATCTTCGATAAAGTCATCGGTGGTCAATTTTATTGTTTCAAGAGTCCCGGTCAGTGTTCGTCCACTTTTTAAATTCTACATCATCAATTTGGTTTTCATAAAAATTTTTCGCATCAGATCTTTCATTCCGGAAAAGTCTCCACACTGCTCACAGGTGCCTAAATTGCATTGTGCATTTTGGGTGGAACAAATACCCAAATTTATCCAGTCCCGTGGATGTTTAATTGCATGATCGGTTTCCGAAAATAGCGTTTCAAATTTTGCTCCGATATGCATCAACTTGGTGTTCTGGTGTATGGTACATACACAAACACAGTGTGTACCAGCAGCACCCGCTAACACACATTGCTTTGGCCTGAACTCCGCAAATTTTGTGAATCCTATCTTCGCCTCTGGATATTTTTCTTTAAATAGCACATAGGCCTCATTCAAATTACAAAGTACCAGATGTTTTTGCATATGCTGTCTTTTTCCATCTACCATTACACTCACATAGTCTTTCCTACCTGGCATAACTCTACTTACTTCTTCTGACGTATAAAATTCCTTTACGCTATTAACAACAGTTGCTTCAATTTTGCTCCCAGTTTTAGCATTAGGATCGGACAAAATTCCTTTCTCTTCAGAAATTTTTCTAGCTATTTTTGCTTGATATATATTAGTGTTAAATTCTTTTGCTGTTCTTCTTAAACTCCAACTTTTAGGTAATAGAGTTAAAATTCTAACTTGTTCACTCTTACTGCTCACATTAAATTTTTCCTTCAGAGAGAGCATCATCTCATTGAAATAGCCAGCTTTTTTTTCTATTTCAGTTCCTATACTTTGCTCTTCTTGATCAAATTCAATGTCCGGGGCTCCTTTTAAAACTTTAAAGTGTTCCATAAGGCTATTATATACTTTTTTAGCTTTGTTGGGAATGTAAGACTCTCTCCCTTTTAATTTATCTATTTTTATGGGGGACTGTCCAATTGCTACAAGTGATGTATTGAGTTCACTCGTACTAGCGGGTACTTCAAATGAGACTTCGATCGGCATAGGCGCATTACTACAACCAGAACTTTCTGTTTCATTACTGCTCAACCGCGTCAGCTGATCTTCATCTGTAAATACATATTTTATTTAATTACATAAATACAAATTACTATTAAACAAATTCACTGAAAAAAATACATAGTATATGCTTAGGTATGAGTCAATATAATTTCTTTATTTTTATTATGCAGTAAATATTAATATACATATTTTCGGCAGCCGATAGTGGAATTAAGTATAATATTTGATTCAATTAATGAAGGCGTTGTTAAATTAAGATTTACTTTTTTACATATATTTTAGTAAATACAAATAAGATACCTACAGTCCTACATATGAAAATAAGGTCGTAATGTGTGTGTTTTTAATACGTAAATGGAAGTTTTACCTTGAGATTGTGCGTTCATCTTTTGTTCATCTGCTTCAATGTCTAATTTTTTTCTACATTGTTTGCAAAAATGATGATCTTGAGTAAATCCATACGCCGGAAGATATGTCATAATATCATTAGTTGGATGCCTCAGGGATTTATCCCGTTTCTGTCCTGGGTGCTGATTATTAGGGTCCGCACATTTTCTTTTTAAGTTTCTTTGATTAACACTTTTATCGTCCATTATAATTATATACTATTTTTTTTAATAATTTTAGCTATTAAAAATAACATTAATCTGAAAAAAAAAAAATAACAATTAATATATTTTAGTCCAGAGTCCTATTTAAAACCTACTACTAGACCCTTGCAAAATAAAACATTTAATAGAATATAAATTTATTGAAGTAAAAATATGAAAAATTCGAAAAACTGGTTTTATGTTGAGTGCTGTGGTGCCTATACTAAAGCCCAGCCAAGGATAAAATTTTTTGAGTTATAGAGAACCTTTTTGGGCATCCCTAGAAATTTTTTTTTTTTAGGGGGTCAAAAACAAAACAAAAAAAAATTTTTTCGCTCATTTTTTTCCTAATTATTTTTTTGATTCAGTCACTTAGAGCAAAGTGGCAGGGCTATGTTTTCTCTTTAATTTGGCACCAGAACCAACTCTCTAGCTCAATTAGAACCAGAGATATAAGCATTTGAAAATTGTCCCTACGCATTCAGCCCCCATATTTTGGGTCCCAAGGCCCGGGCAGACAAAAAATTTTTTTTCTGAGTATATCTCCCCTAGGCCTACTTGCAAAAAATTTTTTGGGATAATTGGTGATGATCAACCCCAGAGGTGTTTCATTTGACTTGGAATGACCCTAAAACCATGAAGGGAAAAGAAACATAAAATGGTGCTCAAGTGATTTTGTCTAATGACATCCTCAGGAACACTGAAGTAAAAGGAGAGTTCAAGATAATATATAGGTTACAAAAATATATATACAGTATATATATATATATATATATATATATATATATATATAATATATTAGTAAGTATAGAAATAAAAATTGTGGGAGGAGCAAACACATTTGTACGGAAAACTAACAATTTTAGCTCTTTGTCCGAAATTCAACATAAATTCAAATGGCTTGTTTACAACCAGTTTTTTATAGTTATTGTCTGAATGATACATAGGTCACAAAAGAATAAAGAAATGAAAATAAATATAAATTGGAAGCAAAAATAGATAAAAAAATTACAAACTGATGCCTAAATGCCTAAATAAAGAAATAAACCTGCGGATAAAAACAAAAAATTGTAAGTGGAGCATACAAATTCAAGTTCAATTGGAAGGTTTACAATCAATTTAATACATGATGCCAAAATGATATATATGTCACAAAGAAATAAAATAATAAAGAAATAAACCTATAAAATAAATTGAAACATAAATTGTAAGAGAAACACAAATTTATATGGGGGAAAAAAAAAAAAAATTACCAAAGGTTTTTATAGTTATTGTTTGAATCATACATAGGTCACAAAAGAATAAAAAAGTACAAATAAATATGAACTGGAAAACAAAATGATGCCTAAATGATATATAAAGAACTATAAGAATATATACGACATATATAGGACATGTATACATGACATATATAGGCAATATATAAGGAATATATATATATACACATAAGGGAAGAAATTACCAAAGGTTTTTATAGTTATTGTCTGAATGACACACAGGTCACAAAAGAATAAAGAAATAAAAATAAATATAAATTAGAAAAAAAAATTACAACTAATGCCTCAATGATATATAAAAAAAAATATAAGAAATACACACACACACACACACACACACACACATATTATATATAAGAAATACGCATACAACAATAAATTGAAAAATAAAAAGGTAAGAAAAGCATACAAATTTATAAGGAAAAAGAGAGAGAACAAAAAAAATTTTTTTACCAAAGGTTTAGCAGCTTGCCCTTCTTATTTAAATCCATTCTGAAGGAATTCAGTGCAATAGGATCGAGTTGAAACAGACCTTTACTCATGTTAGTTATTTGTAAGTTGAATTATAGTACTCAAGAATATTTCTATTAACAATGTTGCTAAAGTGAAACAAAACTGAAGCATTATTCCAATCAATACAATGGGATAACTCTTGACAAATGGACAAAAAGGGCACTGGACAACTGTCCTGTTCTAATGGAATATTGATGCTGTTTTACATGCATTTGCAAAACCTTGTAAAACGTGTGTAAAACAACATCAATATTCCATTAGAACAGGACAGTTGTCCAGTGCCCTTTTTGTCCATTTGTCAAGTTATCCCATTGTATTGATTGGAATGATGCTTCAGTTTTGTTTCACTCTAGCAACATTGTTAATAGAAATATTCTTGAGTACTATAATTCAACTTACAAATAACTTTAACATGAGTAAAGGTCTGTTTCAACTCGATCCCGTTGCTCTGAATTCCTTCAGAATGAATTTAAACAAGAAGGGCAGGCTGCTAAACCTTTGGTAAAAATTTTTTTTTTGTTATGTCTCTTTTTCCTTATAAATTTGTATGCTTTTCTTAAAATTTTATTTTTCAATTTATTGTTGTGTGTGTATTTCTTATATGTATGTGTATGTATATATATGTGTGTGTATATATTAGTGATGTAGGTCACATCCGCATCCGCGGAACATCCGCATATTTTCTCGCATCCGCACCCGCACTTTGGACTGCAGATGTCGTGCGGATGTGGACCATTGAGATAAAATGTCATTAATAAGCGGAAATTATCAAATTCTACTATATTAATAGAACTAGTTCATTGTGCGCAAAAGTGATGCAAGCGACAAGACGAGAGGCTGTTCTTGTATGAAGTTACTCTCTTGCAACCTACTTAGATCCACGTTACAAAGCTAAGTTATTTTCACCTAGTACATTAGAACGAGTTAAATCATCACTTGGCAAAGCAGTTGAAGAGCTTCAATCTCTTGAATCTGTCGCTTCGCCACCCACCAAAAGAATAAAAGTTTCAGTGACAGAACCAACACCTTCAACAAGCAAATCTATCACGGAATCTGTGTCTCAGTTTCTTGAGTCAAGCAGCAATGACGAGACCTACGCGATGTCAAAAGATGTAGTAAAAATGATTGAGAGCTATCACCAAGAAAAATGCCTGGCTGCATGTGACAATCCTATTAGTTGGTGGAAAAATACGCAGAATATCTATCCATACTTGAGTAAACTTGCAAGGAAACATTTAGCCTGTCCTCCAACAAACGTACCAAGCGAGAGATTATTTAGCAGTGCTGGACTAATATATGATGAAAAGAGAAACAGACTGGCAGCAGAAAAGGCAGAAAAATTAATGTTCCTTAAGCATGACCTTCCTATAATTAAGTTTGAACATTAAACGATGAACATCTTAGTTTACTTTATTTTAATTACTCATTTATAAATATGCCTAATAAAACTTTAAACTTAATATAAATAGTTATCAAGCTAATTAAAGATCTCTTTCTATAAGGGTGGAGGTTGGGGAAAGAGGTCGGTGGGGTGCATTTGAGTTGGGTTCACGTCCCGCATCCTGGTAACACAATTATGGTTTCTAATTGTGGCTGAAACTCGACAAAATATAACGAATTTATTTGCAGACGAATTCACTAATTGATTTCTATATTAGTTAGATGCTTGATATTATTTTATATGTTCAGAGAAAAGTACAGCAATTATTGTACAATTAATCAATTATACTACATTATAGCTACAGCTCTCTATATATAATAACTTATTATATACGTTAAACACAACAAATCTCGAATATATCCGCATCCGTGGATGTGAAAAAAATGACATCCACTACATCACTAGTATATATATATGTGTACATGTATGTATTTTATTTATTTTTTTTATATCATTGAGGCAGTTGTAATTTTTTTTCCAATTTATATTTATTTTTATTTCTTTATTCTTTTGTGACCTATGTGTCATTCAGACATTAACTATAAAAACCTTTGGTAATTTTTCCCATATATATATATATATATGAAAATTATTTCACGAAAGTAACACATGAAAAATATTTATGATGAATAAAACCACGAAGGAAAGGAAACACAAAAAGGTGCTCAAGCGCTTTCGTCTAATGACATCCTCAGGAACACTGAAGTACATAAAAGGTTACAGCCTATATATAGGTTACAGAAAAAAAATAAAAATAAAAAAAATAACATACACACAAGGAAAATATCGATTTTTAGCACAAGATCAAATGAATTATAAAAATACAAATTTATACTGGAAATCTGCCCGGGTTTTAACACTTTCCCTTTTATAGTCAAGTTTTGATATACATAAAAATAAAATGAAGATTAAAAGTTAATGAAGTAGCATACAAGTTTACCAAAGATTTAGCGTCCTACCCTTTTTATCTAAATCTGTTTTGAAGGAATTCAAAACAACAGGATAGAGTTGAAAAAGACCTTTGCTTATGTTGAAGTTATTTGAAAGTTGGATAATGGCAAACTCAAGAATATTTCTATTAACAATGTTGCTAGAGTGAAATAAAACTGAAGCATTATTCCAATCAATACAGTGGGATAACTCTGACAAATGGGCAAAAAAGAGCACTGGGCAACTGTCCTGTTCTAACGGAATATTGATGCTGTTTTATACGTGTGTGCAAATCCTTTCCCGTCTGACCTATGTAAAAGGAATCACATTGTTTACACCCAATTTTATAGATAATGCCTGAATTATTGGTAGGGCTATTTTTTACTATGATATTTTTCACAATATTGTTATATGAAAATACTACATTAATATCCAAAAGTTTAAGTACATTAGCAATGCCTAAAAAGCCCGGGAAAAATGGAAGTACTAAAATATTTTTTGACAAAGTACGAGTGTTATTATTGACACGATAGAAAGTTCGTTTTGCCTTGTTGAGACAAGATTCCATAAACGCAGATGGATAACACAGATCACTTCCAATACCGTTGATTTTTTCCAATTCGGCATCGATGTATTCCGGACTGGCGATCCTAAGGGCGCGGAGAAACATTGATGAAAAAATGGCCTTCTTAGTGGGGGTGTCATGTCCCGAGTAAAAGTGTACGTAGGACAAATTGTTTGTTGTTTTCCGATAGATACTAAACTTAAAACCTGGGCTTTCCCTATGTACATGCACATCCAAAAATGGGATTGAATTGTCTTGTTCCACTTCTAAAGTAAACTTAATGGAGGGGACTTGATCATTTAACTGAAGGAGGAAGTTATCCAGGTCACGATTCATGGGCCAGATACACAAAATATCGACGTACCGCAACCAAGGGATGCCAACCCCCAGGATTCTCGGAATGTAAGTAATTTCGAAAAACTCCATATAAATATTGGAGAGGAGGGGCGATAAGGGGTTGCCCATGGCCATCCCAAACACTTGTTGATAATACTCGTTATTGAAAGTGAATTTACAGTCTTTGATGCAAAGCTTAATAAGTTCCAAAACAATGTGTGAAGGTAGTGGCAGGTCATACTTATGTAATTCTTGGGAGAGAAAGTCAAGCATATCATCAATCGGCACTTTTGTAAACAATGAACAAACATCAAAACTGATCAATCTATCGTTAGTTTCAGTACGTGCATTATTCAATGTTTCAGTAAGATCCATGGAATTTTTTACATGTGAATCAGAGATAGTTCTGAGAATGGGGGACAAGACTTTGACAAGCCATTTGGAGAGTTTATAAGTAATAGAGCCCACCGAGCTAATAATAGGGCGCATAGGGTTGCCAGGTTTGTGGGTTTTAATAAGACCATAAAGGTAGGGCAGAGAAGGTGAAGTGGACATGAAAAGCGGAATTAAGTCCTTATGATCTTTGAGAATGCGTTTCAAGCCACTATTAAATGATTTGATGACATCATCCTGCAGGTTCTTCCTAAGTTTGCTGTATGTGGCGGGGTCCTGGAGAAGCTCGTTCATCTTTCCGATGTAGTCCACTTTGTCCATAATAACTATGGTGTTAGCCTTGTCTGCTTTAGTAATATGGCTCCCCATCTTTTTTTAATTGTGAGAGGCCATCGCGAAAACATTTAGGAAAGTTATCTTCGTAATTACCATTCGCTGCACTATAAATGAGGCCTTTAACTATGTTAAACAAATACTGAGGGAGATTACACTGTTTTTCAAAACACGCGAGACTGTAACAAAATTGTAAAACCGAAGGTTTTTTAACAATAAAAAAGGACATACCATATCCAAGGGCACTTTTTGCCCTTGGATATGGTATGTCCTTTTTTATTGTTAAAAAACCTTCGGCTTTACAAATTTGTTACAGTCTCGCGTGTTTTGAAAAACAGTGTAATCTCCCTCAGTATTTGTTTAACATAGTTAAAGGCCTCGTTTATAGTGCGGCGAATGGTAATTATGAAGATAACTTTCCTAAACGTTTTTGCGATGGCCTCTCACAATTAAAAAAAGATGAGGAGCTCCATATTACTAAAGCAGACAAGGCTAACACCATAGTTATTATGGACAAATTGGACTACATCGGAAAGATGAACGAGCTTCTCCAGGACCCCGCCACATACAGCAAACTTAGGAAGAACCCGCAGGATGACGTCATCAAATCATTTAATAGTGGCTTGAAACACATCTCAAGATCATAAGGACTTAATTCCGCTTTTCATGTCCACTTCACCTTCTCTGCCCTACCTTTACGTTCTTATTAAAACCCACAAACCTGGCAACCCTATGCGCCTTATTATTAGCTCGGTGGGCTCTATTACTTATAAACTCTCCAAATGGCTTGTCAAAGTCTTGTCCCCCATTCTCGGAACTATCTCTGATTCACATGTAAAAAATTCCGTGGATCTTACTGAAAAATTGAATAATGCACGTACTGAAACCAACGATAGATTGATCAGTTTTGACGTTTGTTCATTGTTTACAAAAGTGCTGATTGATGATATGCTTGACTTTCTCTCCCAAGAATTACATAAGTATGACCTGCCACTACCTTCACACATTGTTTTGGAACTTATTAAGCTTTGCATCAAAGACTGTAAATTCACTTTCAATAACGAGTATTATCAACAAGTGTTTGGGATGGCCATGGGCAACCCCTTATCGCCCCTCCT
Source organism: Bathynomus jamesi (assembly GCA_023014485.1). Taxonomy (NCBI): domain Eukaryota; kingdom Metazoa; phylum Arthropoda; class Malacostraca; order Isopoda; family Cirolanidae; genus Bathynomus; species Bathynomus jamesi. Next base: position 23,890 of record JAJOZX010004991.1, on the reverse strand, counting down.
CTCCAATATTTATATGGAGTTTTTCGAAATTACTTACATTCCGAGAATCCTGGGGGTTGGCATCCCTTGGTTGCGGTACGTCGACGATATTTTGTGTGTATAGCCCATGAATCGTGACCTGGATAACTTCCTCCTTCAGTTAAATGATCAAGTCCCCTCCATTAAGTTTACTTTAGAAGTGGAACAAGACAATTCAATCCTATTTTTGGATGTGCATGTACATAGGGAAAGCCCAGGTTTTAAGTTTAGTATCTATCGGAAAACAACAAACAATTTGTCCTATGTACACTTTTACTAGGGACATGACACCCCCACTAAGAAGGCCATTTTTTCATCAGTGTTTCTCCGTGCCCTTAGGATCGCCAGTCCAGAAAACATCGATGCCGAATTGGAAAAAAATCAACGGTATTGGAAGTGATCTGTGTTATCCATCTGCGTTTATGGAATCTTGTCTCAACAAGGCAAAACAAACTTTCTATCGTGTCAATAATAACACTCGTACTTTGTCAAAAAATATTTTAGTACTTCCATTTTTCCGGGGCTTTTTAGGCATTGCTAATGTACTTAAACTTTTGGATATTAATGTAGTATTTTCATATAACAATATTGTGAAAAATATCATAGTAAAAAATAGCCCTACCAATAATTCAGGCATTATCTATAAAATTGGGTGTAAACAATGTGATTCCTTTTACATAGGTCAGACGGGAAAGGATTTGCACACACGTATAAAACAGCATCAATATTCCGTTAGAACAGGACAGTTGTCCAGTGCTCTTTTTGTCCATTTGTCAGAGTTCCCACTGTATTGATTGGAATAATGCTTCAGTTTTATTTCACTCTAGCAACATTGTTAATAGAAATATTCTTGAGTCTGCCATTATCCAACTTTCAAATAACTTCAACATAAGCAAAGGTCTTTTTCAACTCGATCCTGTTGTTTTGAATTCCTTCAAAACAGATTTAGATAAAAAGGGTAGGACGCTAAATCTTTGGTAAACTTTTATGCTACTTTATTAACTTTTAATCTTCATTTTATTTTTATATATATCAAAACTTGACTATAAAAGGCCAAATGTTAAAACCCGGGCAGATTTCCAGTATAAATTTGTATTTTTATAATTCATTTGATCTTGTGCTAAAAATCGATATTTTTCCTTACAAGGAAAGGAAACACAAAATGGTGCTCAAGCGCTTTCGTCTAATGACATCCTCAGGAACACTGAAGTATATAAAAAGGTTAAGCCTATATATAGGTTACAGAAAGAAAAAAAGAAAAATAAATAACATACATACACACACACACACACACACATATATATATATATATACATACATACATACATACATATCTATATATACAATACATACATACATACATACATACATATATATACAATAAACAGAGAAGTAAAAATAATAAAAAATAAAAAATTAAAACCTTAAAGGATTACCAATGAGGCGTACAGATTGTAAGGAAAAATATCGATTTTTAGCACAAGATCAAAAGGATTATAAAAATACAAATTTATACTGGGACTCTGCCGGGTTTTAACACAATGCTGCCTATGGTCAGGTTTCGATATATATAAAATAAAAAATAAAAAATAAAATGCAAATTAAAAGTTAATCGATTTTTAGCACAAGATCAAATGGATTATAAAAATACAAATTTATACTAGAACTCTGTCCGGGTTTTAACACATTTCTGCCTATGGTCAGGTTTCGATAATATAAAAAAATAAAATGCAAATTAAAAGTTAATAAAGTAGAAGACAAGTTTACCAAAGATTTAATGTTTTACACTTCTTATCTAAGTCTGCTTTAAAGGAATTCAACATAACAGGATCGAGTTGAAAAAGACCTTTGCTTATGTTGAAGTTATTTGAAAGTTGGATAATGGCAGACTCAAGAATATTTCTATTAACAATGTTGCTTGAATGGAATAAAACTGAAGCATTATTCCAATCAATACAGTGGGCTAACTCTGACAAATGGACAAAAAGGGCACTGGACAACTGTCCTGTTCTAATGGAATATTGATGCTGTTTTATACGTGTGTGCAAATCCTTTCCCGTCTGACCTATGTAAAAGGAATCACATTGTTTACAACCAATTTTATAGATAATGCCTGAATTATAGGCAGAAATGTGTTAAAACCCGGACAGAGTTCTAGTATAAATTTGTATTTTTATAATCCATTTGATCTTGTGCTAAAAATCGATTAACTTTTAATTTGCATTTTTTTTTTTTTTTTTTTTCTTTTATATATATCGAAACCTGACCATAGGCAGCATTGTGTTAAAACCCGGCAGAGTCCCAGTATAAATTTGTATTTTTATAATCCTTTTGATCTTGTGCTAAAAATCGATATTTTTCCTTACAATCTGTACGCCTCATTGGTAATCCTTTAAGGTTTTAATTTTTAATTTTTTATTATTTTTACTTCTCTGTTTATTGTATATATATGTATGTATGTATGTATTTGTATATATAGATATGTATGTATATATATATATTATATATATGTGTGTGTGTGTGTATGTTATTTATTTTTCTTTTTTTCTTTCTGTAACCTATATATAGGCTTAACCTTTTTATATACTTCAGTGTTCCTGAGGATGTCATTAGACGAAAGCGCTTGAGCACCATTTTGTGTTTCCTTTCCTTCGTGGTTTTATTCATCATATATATATAATATATATATATATATATATATATATATATGTGTGTAGATATGTATGTATGTATATATATATATATGTTTGTGTGTATGTTATTTATTTATTTATTTATTTTATTTTTTTTTCTTTTTTGTAACATATATAGGCTGTAACCTTTTATGTACTTCAGTGTTCCTGAGGATGTCATTAGACGAAAGCGCTTGAGCACCTTTTTGTGTTTCCTTTCCTTCGTGGTTTTATTCATTATATATATATATATATATATATTATATATATATATATATATATATATATGAAAATTATTTCACGAAAGTAACACGTGAAAAATATTTACGATGAATAAAACCATGAAGGAAAGGAAACACAGAATGGTGCTCAAGCGCTTTCGTCTAATGACATCCTCAGGAACACTGAGTGTTCCTGAGGATGTCATTAGACGAAAGTGCTTGAGCACCATTTTGTGTTTCCTTTCCTTCATGGTTTTATTCATCATATATATATATTTATATTCTTTACATATTGCCTCTATATGTCGTATATATATGTTGTATATATTCTTATAGTTCTTTATATATCATTTAGGCATTTTGTTTTCCAGTTCATATTTATTTGTACTTTTTTATTTTTTGTGACCTATGTATGATTCAGGCAATAATCATAAAAACCTTTGGTAATTTTTTTTTCCCATATAAATTTGTGTTTTTCTCTTACAATTTGTTTCAATTTATTTTATAGGTTTATTTCTTTATTTTATTACTTCTTTGTGACATATATATCATTTTGGCATCATCTATTAAATTGATTGTAAACCTTCCAATTGAACTTGAATTTGTATGCTCGGCTTACAATTTTTTGTTTTTATTTTCACTTTCAATTTATATTTATTTTCATTTCTTTATTCTTTTGTGACCTGTGTGTCATTCAGACAATAACTACGAAAAACTGGTTGTAAACAAGCCATTTGAATTTATGTTGAATTTCGGGCTAAGAGCTAAAATTGTTAGTTTTCTGTACAAATGTGTTTGCTCCTCCCACAATTTTTATTTCTATACTTATTATATATATACATACTGTATATATATTTTTGTAACCTATATATTGTCTTGAACTCTCCTTTTACTTCAGTGTTCCTGAGGATGTCATTAGACTAAAGCGCTTGAACACCACTTTGTATTTCTTTTCCCTTCGTGGTTTTATTCATCGTAAATATTTTTCACGTGTCACTTTTGTGAAATAATTTTCATATATATATATATATTTCTATGAAAACAGAGAATATATTATAAATAGATTATAGACATTGATACTTACCCATGTATTGAGGGTCCATGAAGTATGCTACATAAGAGAGTGGTTCCACAGCATCAGTCATTCATTTTTTAATTTGAGCTTTGTATGGCTTGGTCTTCACTTTGCAAGAGCTGTAGCTACGTTTCAACAGCAGTTGACAAAGTTGCTGAATCACTTTGAAGCTGTAAAAAATTTGATTACACTGATATAAAAATAAATCCTAGAATAAAGTATATAAATAAAATTTTTACTCAAAGCATTAATTAATTAAAATAAAACTAGAGTAGGTATTAAAATAATTAAGTAGCAGATGTACCATACTTAAAAATGTAACCAAACTTTCATAGGTAGCTAAGTATACCTTATCAAGTGCAATAGCAACTTCCTTTAGCTGCTTCTGAAGGTGAAGAGCCTGTCTGTATAAGCCTGCATTGTTCAGGGCAGTGGTAATTTTTCTATCAATTTCTTGCTTAGTATATTGATTTCCATGTATTTATGAAATTTTTTTTGTAAATGTGTGTACACAAGCTTCTTGTGAGTTCCACCGAGTATCATTTGGTATTTGTGGCATTAGTTCTCCCTTGTCCTTCAGCCATCCCTGATTAACAAAATAAAAGGATATGGAAAGAACATACCATATTAAATATAGTAATATATATATATATAGGTATATATTTTCTGTTTCTCCTTGAAGATGTGAATATATCACGAAAGCGCTCGGACTTCGTGTTTCCTTTTCCTTTTCCCTGTGGTTGTTTGCTTATTAATAAGATCACGTGTTATTCTGTGATTTTAGTGCATATAGGTATATATATTACATTTACAGCATCTAACTTTCTCTACTAATCTATCTGTATATAAACTTTATAAAGATTATAATTTTTATAAATATTTTCTCAAAACATTCTATGCTCACATTGAAATGATATAATATATATATATACATGAGGATAATTCAGTAAGTATCTGCACTTTTTATTTTCATAATTTTATTTTCACTTCTAATAGATTATAAACACATCACTTCACAACATAGTCTCCCTGTTTCTCAATACACTTAGTCCAGTGATCTACAAGCTTCCTAATGCCATCACAAAAGAATGTTTTTGGCTGTGTGTATAACCAGTCATGCATTACCTCCTTCAGGTCATCATCGCCTTGGAATTGCTGACCTCTCACTGTATCTTTTAGTGGTCCAAACAAGTAAAAATCTGAAGGTGCCAGGTCTGGACTGTAGGCTGGATGGTTGAGAACTTCAAATTTAAGTTTTTGAAGGCATTTTCTAGTCTGTGCAGTGGTATGAGGCTGCGCATTGGCATGTAACAGAATAACACCTTCCAACAATCTCCTCCATTTTGTGGGAATTGCTTGCTTTAACTTATTCCAAAGCATGTCAGAATATGATGCACTTGTTATTGTAGTTCCATACTCTAAATAATGTTCAAGGATAGGGCCTCGTGTATCCCAAAACAGTGTTAGCATAACTTTACCTGCTGACGGTTGCGCTTTGAACTTCCTTGCAATGGGAGATGTTGGATGCTTCCATTGCATGCTCTGTCATTTGCTTTCTAGTTCATAGTGATGGATCCAGGTTTCATCTCCAGTGATAATGTGCTCCAAAACGTTTTCACCTTCATATGATACCGCGCCAAAAGATGAGAGCAGATGTCCATACAATTACGCTTGTGCTCTTCTGTCAACTGTTTGGGCACCCATCTTGCACAAACCTTGTGAAAGCCAAGAATGTCATGAACTATTGAATAGGCTGACCCTTGACTGATGTCTAATGAAGATGCAATTTCTTTTGTTAATCTTCTGTCATCGAAAATCATGGCTCTGGCTTCTTCCTGCTTGTCACCACTGGTTGATGTTGACAGTTGTCCTGAGCACTGAGCATCTGTCACACATGTCTGACCTTCCTTCAACATTTGAATCCACTCATACACACTTCACCATGGTAACGCATTATTCCCATACTGAGCAAATAAACTCGTGTGAATTTCAGTTCCTTTCACACCTTCTGCCCCAAAAAATGAACCATGGATCTCTGTTCTTCCAGAGTACGGTACAAATTGAAAGTGACGCAGCCATGCTCACTACTCGTGCAATATGTGACAGCTATGAGTAGCCTAAATAAGCCTATAGATCTCAGTTTGGCTCATTATTACGAGTATATATACTATATTATCATTAAAATAAAAAGTGCAGATACTTTTTGAAGTGCCCTCATATATATACAGGGTCTGTCAAAAAAAACTAAGCCAAATTCAAACCTTTGTTAAAACAAAACCATTTATCTAATTAAGTTGAATTTTTTACACAAAGTATAGGTAATCACCTATTATCCTTTAAATTTTTGACGATATCTTCAGAATTGTTAATTTTATTAATAATTAACTAAAAAGTGAGATTCTCCTACTTAACATGAAATTTTTTTTTTTTTAGGATATACTGTAGATAATTTTTAGTTTAATAAAATTAAAAGAACTGTTCAATATGATTCCCTTGCATTTCTATCACTTTGTCCATGCACTCTTTTAAATGGTTTAAATTGCAGATCAGATTTAATAATCCTTCTTACACTTGATTCTGATATTTCTAGTTCTTTTGATATTTGAGCAGGTGTTATGTGGCTACCAGGTCGATCCTCTTGACTAAGGATACGTTCCTCCACTTTCTGAATATTTTCATCTACTCTAACTGATTTTGGTCGCCCACTACCAACCTTCCTTTCAATGCTTCCTGTTTCATCGATAGTTCTCAATAAGTAATCTAAACCTGATCTAGTCCATCCTTTATAATCGAATTCAGAAATTAATTTCCTTGCACTATAACCTTTTTCAACTCTATAATGCTTTATAATTATTTTAGCTTCATGTGAGAATGGCATATTTAGAGGTATTCACGAAAATTTTTAAATCTAAACAAATTCTGAAAAAGAGAAAAAAGAAGATATTACATAATGAGAAAAACTGAAATTTTTGCAATCTGTAGAAATAACCACATAACTCCTAAAATATTTAAAATAAAGTTATAAAATTATCACAGATTATTTATGAGCCTTTTATTTATTTAGTGTAAAAAAATATTTGAAATCTATCAAATTGTGCATTTTATAGAGATTTCAAATTGGCTTAGTTTTTTTTGACAGACCCTGTATATACACTGTGTGTAATATATATATATATATATATATAGCCCGTGTGTGTATATATTATATATATTATATATATTATATTTATATATATATTATATATATATATATTATATATATACATTATATATATATACATTATATATATATATATATTATAATATATATATATATATATATATATACTATATAATGTTTCAGACCAACAAAGACCCTAGGATCCACTCATGGCTGGTCTACCTAACTGTGTTCGTAATCGTGTATTGTGTATGTCCTCCGTGGTGGTGGAGGGGACCTACAATTTTACGTGGGTTCCGAACCACAAGAACATAAGAAATTTATGTAAAAACCGCCGGTAAATTGGCAACGACCAATTTTTACGAAACTAAATAATTATCAATTTAAAACCAATTAATTATCGATTTAAAACTAAAGATAGAATCTCTGGATCCAGAGGATCTAGTCATAATAGACTACTATCCACAAATATGTTACACTCTATATCTATTTATAACGGACATGCAAATATATCAGATCCAAAGAATCCAGTCAATTTCATTACGGTTTCCATCAAGTCACGGTCCATATCGATTGCGGACCAAGTCAAAATTTACAATCATATACATTACAATATATACACTTACGAGAAAAAGTGTAGGTGTGGCTGTAAAGACTGTACAGTAGGGTGGTCCTTGCTTAGGGGGTGAAATTTCAAGTTGAACATTTTTCAGCTCCCACCCGCGGAGATCGTTCGAATGGTCGAGAAAACTCTCTAGGTGATTTATTTTTTTAATCGGACAACGTTTACCCCTCCCTCATTGAGCATTACCATTAAGCTAATTTTTTGACTTTGAAGTAAATGTTACATAATTTGTAATGTTTGTTTTTTTCATTCTTTCCAGATTTTCAGTGGTTGGATAACTAATGTGTGTAAAACTGTAAATTCTAATGATTATAATTTAAACTGAATAACTCCTTTAACCATAAGTCAAGCTACCCGTCAGTGGTTGGATAACTAATGTGTGTAAAACTGTAAATTCTAATGATTATAATTTAAACTGAATAGTGAATAACTCCTTCAACCTTTAAGTAGATAACCTGGATCATGGCAGCGAAGCTGCGCTACCTGATTGCCCCGCAGGAATCGATCGCCGGGTCGCAACTTCCTTCGCAAAAAGAGGTCTTGGCCCTGACGGTCTACAGGATCGACGTCCAGAAGAGTCACTTCGAGAGGCCGCCAACCAGGTCGTCGAGCTCGTCACCGAGGTGTGGTCCAAGGCGCGAATCCCCCTCCGCCGGAAGGACCACATCGTCACCAAGATTGAGAAGCTCCACAAGGAGTTCAACGATGTGAAGAGGAACAAGGGCGAGCTGGCGTCTCAAGCGAAGCGGGAGGACGAGTTCAGCGAGCGGATGATGAACCTGTTCGACGTCGCTGCCGCTAACGCCATGGAGCTGCTCAAGAACGAGGAGGACAAGGCGTTCCTCCTCGCTCAGCGCGAACCCCGTCGGCGCGGCAAGCTGGGGTCCGTCGACTCGGCTAGCCGCTGTCGATGCCCGCGCATCTCAACGCCAAGGGGAAGAAGACCGACGGAGGCAGCGAGCCGAGGAAGAGCGACTGACATCTACGGCCCGAGTGGAGCTCGAGTGGTCTTCGGTCCTCTTCCAGTGTGCCGCAGCGCAGCGGAGAGCGACGACCATGGAGAAGAAGAGGGAGCCCTCGGCTCCGAAGCGCTCCAGGCGGGGCACGACGAACATCGTTTCGGCGGCTGTGGCGTCGTCGCTGGATCGCACGAAGGTGACCGACCGAGGAGCTGTCTACGTCCTGACAGAGTTGCCCGGTCGCTTGGGCACGACGTCGCAGAGCCTCAATATCAACCGCAGCTCCATCCGCCGACACCGGCGCAGGCCACCGCTCCAGGCTCAACGTGGCGCTCAAGGAAGAGCTGAGGGCCGGCAATCTTGTCGTTCACTGGGACGGCAAGCTCATGGCATGCCTTGACGAGCAAGTTGCAAGTCGATCGGCTTCCCATCTTGGTCTCCGGTAACGGCGCGGTGCAGCTCCTGGGCGTCCCGAAGCTGCTGAGTGGAACGGGCTCTGAGATGGCCAAGGCCGTCCTCAACGCGTTGGAGAGTGGGAGCTCACTGAGCAAGTGAGTGGCTTGTCATTCGATACCACCGCCTCGAACACCGGCCGAACAACGGAGTGGCTCTCATCGAGCAACACCTCGCGAAAGACTTGCTCTACTTCGCGTGCCGCCATCATGTGCTGGAGCTCCTCCTCGGTGCGGCGTTCACGGCTGTGATGGGCCCCACGTCCGGTCCTGACGTGACCCTCTTCAGCGTTTTCAGGCGCTGGATTTCCTGGACAGAAGCCAGTACGAGTCGCCGCTGCGCACCCCGATGTCGCTCCTCTGCTCACCACTGTCGACACGGAGTGGTTTTGAGAAGGCGATAGTCGAGCGCAAGGACCTGCGCGACGATTACCGTGAGCTGCTCGAGCTCACCCTCCTCTTCGTCGGTCACGTCCCCCCGAGAGGAGTGCGTTTCCGAGCTCCCGGGCCGATTCACCACGCCCGCTGGATGGCGAAGGCCATCTACGCCTTGAAGGTCTGGATGTTCCGACAGCAGTTCAAACTCGGCGAGGAGGAAGAGTGGCCTCTGGAGCATCTGCATCTTCGTCTGTCGGGTCTACGCCAAGGCGTGGACGGAGGCTCCGATCGCCGCAACTGCCCCCCGAAATGACTTCGCCCTCCTCAAGGACCTGCTGGCTTACTCTGACATCAACTCTGCGGTGGCCAAGGCGGCGCTGACCAAGTTCCAGAACACCTCTGGTACCTGTCGGAGGAGCTGGTGGCGCTGGCGCTGTTCGATCCGGGGATCGCCGTCGATCAGAAGAGGAAGATCATCGCCTCTCTCCACGACCGGTCGGTGAGGAGTCCCCGGCGAAGCGGCCCACGCTGCCAACCGAGTACTCGCCGGGCTTCAGTTGGAAGACCTGACGTCGTCCAACACACGAGGTTTCTTCGAGAAACTTCGACTGGGGACGGCTTCCTCGAGGTCGACCCGGAGACCTGGCCGAAGCGGGAAGACTTCAAGCAGCGGCGGCACGTGTGGGAGGGCTCGCCGTAATCAACGACCATGCCGAGCGAGGAGTTGCCCTCGTCCAAGAGTACAACCGGACGCTGACCCACGACGAGGAGCAACTACAGTTCCTCTTGCAAGTCGTCGCTCGCACCGCTGCCAGTTTCCGGACTCTCGAAGCGAACCCTACAGACCCAGGATCGCTAACCGGGCAACACGGCAACAACTGCAACCGGGCAACCAACTCCGGGTAAAGTTCAAGGTCGATGAGGGAGGGGTTAAACGTTGTCCGATTTAATAAAAAATTCAACTAGAAGTTTTCTCAACCATTCGAATGATTTCCGGGGTGGCAGCTGAAACTTCCCAACTTTGAATTTTAAGACCACCCTACTTTCAGTATGTAGAAATGTGTGTGCACCCATTTTGGGTTTCCCATTTAAAGGTGTTTGTGGGGCAAGTGAAGATCATGAGTTTTTCAATACCTCACAGTACTATGGGGGGGCACCGCTCGGCAGAGGAATCTCTTTAATGGGTGTGTAAGGACAGAGAGTATCCCCTAACCCAAGACGCTGCCTCCCTATATCCCACAACACTTGTGTTGAGCTGTGGGATCTATCCCCAAAAGCCTTAATTTTACTACCTTAAACTATACCCTTTCTATCAACATATGCGTCTAATCGATTTTTAAACATGTTTATAGACGTGCTACTAATTACTTCTACCGGCAAACTATTCCAGCTATTTACTATTCTATGCGTAAAAAAGTTTTTGCAACTGCTGTCTCGAACCTTCTACTTGTCAACTTACACCCGTTATTTCTAGTCCTATTATATTGAGATATTTCGAAAAAGCTATCTCTATCTACGTTATCGAACCCATTCATAATTTTGAAAACCTGGATTAGATCACCCCTTAACCTCCTAGTCTCGAGTGTTGTCAATTTTAACTCCTTAAGCCTATCCTCGTACGACTTTGACCTAAGCGACGGAATCATCTTAGTTGCTCGTCTTTGAACTCTTTCGATTTTGTCTATATCTTTGCGGATTCCAAAATTGGACCGCGTACTCCAAATGGGGTCTAACTAATGATTTATAAAGTGGAACTATAATATCGCGCGATTTGTACTCAAAATTTCGAGCTATAAAACCTAACACTTTGTTCGCCTTATTGACCGCTGCTGTACTTTGTTTCGCTACTTTTAAATCACCAGTGACTATAACTCCTAAATCTTTTTCCTGCTCTACGCTTGTTAAATCTTTCCCTGACATACTATACGCAAAATTACCGTTACGCGAACCTATATGCAAAATTTTGCACTTATCAACGTTAAATCTCATTTGCCATGTGACTGACCAATCAACGATTTTATTCAGATCTTCCTGATTTTACCTCTATCTTCGTCATTAATCGCCCTACCACCCAGCTTCGTGTCATCCGCAAACTTTGAAACTGTACTGACTAGGCCGACATCTAAATCGTTAATATATATAAGAAAAAGCAAGGGGCCCAATACAGAACCCTGAGGAACGCCACTCGCTACATTAGCCCAACACGACTCCGCTCCATCAACGACCACCCTCTGTTTCCTACCTCGCAACCACTCTTCTAGCCAATTTATTACTACACCCCTGATTCCATGAGCCTTAGTTTTTTCAATGAGTCTTTTGTGCGGCACGGTGTCAAACGCTTTTTGAAAATCTAAATACACTACATCAACCGCCCGATGTCTATCGTAAACGTCAACCACGCTTTGGAAAAATTCTAAAAGATTAGTTAAGCAAGATTTGTTTCGCCTAAAACCGTGCTGCGTATTTCTAACTATTTATGCAATTCTAAGTGTTCGACTATACGATCCCTAATTATTGATTCCAGTAGCTTACCTACAACAGACGTTAAACTGATTGGCCTATAATTTCCCGCCGCACCTTTATCGCCTTTCTTAAAGATAGGTGTTACGTTTGCTAACTTGAAATTATCTGGTACGCACCCCTCAGAAATAGATATATGGAATCCGCCCCGGTGATTTACGCGTTTTCATTTTATCAATATAGCGCATTACTCCCCTTCACTAACGACAATATTATCCAAAATATTACCATTATCAAAAGGTATTATGTCTATGACCGTAGGGATATTCGTTACATCTTCTATAGTAAAAACTGACGTAAAAAATTCGTTTAGCAAGGTAGCCATTTCCTTGTTTTCAGAACTAGATCTCCGTTTACATTTTTCAAGGCCCCAAGACACTTTTTCTGGATTTCTATTATTGACGTATTGAAAGAATCGCTTGGGGTTTTCTTTACCGTCACGAGCTATGGAGATTTCAAATTCGCGCTTGGACTTTTTTATTACACTTTTCGCTTCACGCCTTAGAGATATGTAGTTGTTTCGTAACAACAATTGTCTTTATCGCACTTATGTAGCCTATAAGCCCTATCTCTACTCTTTATAATGTCTCCTACTCTAGAAGTAAACCACAAGGGCTTGTTGTTTACTTTCGCACGCTTAATTTTGTACGGTACACATTCCTCATTTATAGTCCTAAATACCGTTTCGAACGATTCCCACATTAGTTTTGCGTTGGAGTTCCCCATTACGTTTTCCCAATTGACGTGTGACAATTTATTTCGAAATTTACTAAAGTCTGCGTGCTGGAAGTTAGGAATTTTAGTCGAGTTAGTTGGTTTCGAGTGACTTACTGAGAGGACAAACTCTACCATATTGTGATCGCTATTGCTTAACGGTTCTATTACTTGAAGATCAGTAATTAGCCTATCATCCGTAGTTATTACTAAATCTAAAATACTGTCCAACCTCGTAGGTTCCCCAACCTTTTGAATAAGAAAGCTATCCTCGAGAAAATTAACTAAACGATTACCTTCCGCGTCTCCCTGCATTGTATCGTAATTCACGTTGGCGCAATTAAAGTCACCCATAACTAAAGCCTGCTCACTACCGATTATTCTCTTTAGTTCACGATATAACGCTTCGTCCGTATCAGCTGTTTGATTAGGGGGCCTATATATAACCGCAACAAGAAGTTTGAAATCGTTCAATTTAAGTTCTGCTATAGTCGAATCTATCGGTTCTGGAATTGAGTGCTTTACTTCTATAACGTTCGCAATATTATCTTTGATATACAACATAACACCGCCTCCTCGCCTACCTATTCTGTTTTTAACAAAAAGTCTATAACCTTTAATTTGATACTCCCCTACAAAGTCACGTGTTTCAGTGCTAAGCCACGATTCATTTATCGCAATTAATCATAGTCTTTACAAGCAATTAAAGAAAAAAATTCGTTTATTTTATTTCGTAGGCTACGAGCATTTAAGGATAGAACCTTCAAATTGTTTGTAATTGCGACACCTTCGCGAGCGCAGGGGAAATTTGTGGAATTTACGCTGGGACCGTTCGAGTTACGGCAGCCTGAAAAGAAGAGACAGTATTATGAAATAGTCTTCCTAAACGCGCAGCTCCAACGTCATTAAGATGAAGTCCATCTTCGAGGAACAAGTCCCTCCTGCCGTAGAAACTGTTCCAAAAATTTGCAAAATGCACTCCTTCCTGTTGGCAAAGAGACTTTAGGTTATTGTTAATATAGGTCGCCTTGCTGTAGAAATCGTTACGTTGGATAATTCGAGGAAGTATACCTGTTAAAACAATCTTATTAGTTTTCTCCTTTAATCGCTCTAGTAAGTCCCTGTACCTAGCCAGCAGTTCTTCCGATCTAGAATTTAAAACGTTATTAGTACCGACATGAATAACATACGTTGTGTCCTCGGGGGTACTCTGTAAAATGGTCAACACTATTAGTTATATCCTCCACCCTTGCACCAGGGTAGCAGTAACGGCGCCTACGACGAGGGTTTCTCCCACAGAATTCCTCGAGCTGCCCTCGAACAATGGAATCGCCAACGAGTCGTATTTCCGGTTCATCAGCATCTTCGAAACCTAAAACAGAAAACTTATTGCTTGTTATTACTGGTAGACAAGTCTTTGCTTTTCTCAATGGGGCTCCATTTCGCACTCGAACGAAGGGTTGGGAACTAGGGGAAGAGAGAGGGCTATTAGTACTATTTATATTATTAATAGAAACTGAGGCAGGAGGGGTCGTAACTGGAGTCTCAAGGGATTCTAATTTTGCCGTCAGAGCATCACGCTTTCTTCAAGTCTCACCCTGGCCTCCTCTCACGTTCTAATCGTTCCTCAGCACTTCCATGCTTGAGCACCACCTGCAAACTAACTGTTCATTATTATTAGCCATTGTAAACGCGTAAGCGCAAATTTCCCTTCACAGCGACTGCAAGTACTTGACGGGGGTGCCATGCTTTTAATTAGTTAAACAACAAAAACAAAAAAAAAAAAACGAGCGTTTGGAAATTAATAAATTACAACGTAGTCCACCGCGTTCTTGAAACGCAGAAACAGGTTCTTGTAACACAATTTATTACTAAATTAATAAAATTAAGCTACCGACGAAAGAAATGTTAAAGAAAAAGTATTAAATGGAACTTATCTGGTCGTGTTTACTGACTTAATCCTTTTTTTTCCCACGGTAGGTGACCCTTTTGGAGGTCAGGTAGTGTGTGAAGGAAAATGAACCTTAAAAACCACGTTTCTGATAGATTTGAAAAACACAAAAAAAACCAAGGAATTTCAACCTTATGACTGCACGTTTTACGATTGATTTGAAAACGAAACAAGGCAAGCCACGTTCTGTAGCCTTGGTTTGATCCAATAATATAGTACTGAATAACGTCAATAAATGAAATATATTCGTTAATGAATGATTAGTAGCACTAAGTAATTTAGTTAAGAATGCACGGAACACTTTTTTTTTTTTTAAAACACCAACGAAAACCACTTATTCACTTGATAGCACTCGACAAAACACATCTGTTCACAAGGAAAGACTGATCACAATATATATATATCAGGGCGTCCCAAAAAAATGTATACACACTTTAACAGCTGATAGCTCAATTGATGTTTCTTTCTTTCCAAGTTAAACCCATTAGAATTAATAATGGCAGTCAGACTAAGCTTTGAACAAAGGAAATTCATTCTAAAATGCTACTGGAAGTGTGAAAAACGCAGTTGAAGTGCAAAGACAGTTTAGGAGGGATTTTCAAACAGATCCACCGACGCGACTTACCATCACTCGAATTAGAGATAAGTTTGAAGCCGATGGAACTGTTCAGAATGTCCACAAGAAGCGTTCCGGAAGACCACGGACATCGACAAGCCCCACAAAGCAAGAAAGAGTACTGGAAACGTATCACCAAAGTCCAAGAAAATCTGTGCGGCAAGCGAGTCGTGAGGTAGGAATTTCAGAATCGTCTGTCCAACGCATTTTGAAGCGCTGTCAATGGAAAAGTTACATTCCAAGATTAGTCCATGCTCTTAATGAAGATGATCCGGACCGAAGAGTGGTATTGCGAGTGGTACTTGGCACGATGTGGATGTGGATTGGACGAAGGGGTTTCATAGAATACCCTCCGCGTTCACCAGACCTCACACCACCTAGACTTTTTTATGGGATACTTAAAGACAAAGTCTACGCTATAAAACCTGCAACAGTCGCTGAATTGAGAGCATCCATTGAACGAGAATGCACACAAATACCAAACGAAATGTTTTCGTGATGTTTGCGATTCATTGCTTCGCGTTATCAGCAGTTCCTGGACCAGAACGGACGTCAGTTTGAAAACAGGCGTTGACAAAACAATTAAATAATGTCTGTAGATTCTATTACATTTTGAAATGAAATGTATTTTAAATAAACACTGCCTTTATAAGTATTTAAAGTGGTGTGTACATTTTTTTGGGACGCCCTGTATATGTATATATATATGTATATATATATATATATATGTATATATATATATATATATGTATATATATATATTATATATGTATATATATATATATATGTATATATATATATATATATGTATATATATATATATATTGATTATTATATATATATATAATAATATATATATATGTATATATATATATATGTAATATATGTATATATATGTTATACACGGTGAACCAAAGTAGGTGGACAGTAGGTTGAATACGGTTTGTGTTATATTATATTATAACTATGGTGTTCATTATAACTATGGTGTTTGTGTGTTTATTATATTAAATATTATAACTAAATTTATTTAAATTTTATTTTGTATTATAGTATACAAAAAAATTAAATATGTATTCTCAAATAAACGTTTCATTTACTGTCCACCTACATTTGGTTCACCCTATATATATATATGTATATATACATATATATATATATATATATATATATGTATATATATACATATATATATATATATATATATATGTATATATATACATATATATATATATATATGTATATATATACATATATATATATATATATATATATATATATATATAATTATACATATATATACTATATATATATATCTATATACATATATATATATACATATATATATATATACTATACAATATTATATATATATATATATATATATATATATATATATATATATATACCATTTTCGAGGCCAACAACGGAAGAGATGCTAATGACGTTAGAGGAGAAGACGTTAGAAATTGTGGAAAAAACTGTCCCAAAGATACAAAAAAGAGGAAAGAGAAGCAGGTTTGAAAGACAAAAGAGGGCATTGTTCCGAAAGAGAAAAAGAGTGACTGCAAAATTAAGTAATTGTAAAGATAACAACATCGGAAAAATATTAAATGATAAACTACAAAGTATCGATGTCGTCATACAGGAACAAATCGAGAAGCATACAGAAAAAGATGATGACGCTATAGAAGCGATAAAGGTTAAATCAATGTACTTCTATAATTTTGCAAAAAGAAAGTCGAAAAAACCAAGCGACTATCGGACCTTTAAAAAATGAGAACAGTGATTTATCTGATGATCTAACAGAAGTATCTGTATTATTAAATGCTCAGTATGAATCATCTTTCAGTATCCCAAAAACTGACAAATTGATTTGCGATAGAAACGCGTTCTTTGAAGAAGAACCACAAGGGGAAAGTATAACGGATTTCGACTTTACGACGGAGGATATTGCACAAGTCATAGGGAAACTAAAAACACACAGCGGCAGGACCGGATAAATGGAATGCCACACTGATCAAAAACTGCAAGAATGCAATCGCTGAGCCCCTATACTGGATATGAAGACGATCATTAGACACGGGAGAAATACCGGGCATCCTGAAGAGCGCGAACATAGTCCCAATATATAAAGGAGGAGATCGATCCCAGGCCAAAAACTATAGGCCAGTGTCGCTTACATCTCATCTCACTAAAATATTTGAAAGAATATTAGACAGAAAATCTATGACTTTTTGAAACTCAGAAAAAATTCATGATAACCAACACGGGTTTCGATCGGGCAGATCATGCCTATCACAACTAATGGAACACTACAACAACATTATTGATTCACTTGAAAGTAATGAAAACTATGATGTACTATACACAGACTTTGCTAAAGCGTTCGACAAGTGTGACCACGGAATCATAATACATAAACTGAAATATATGGGAATAACAGGAAAAGTAGGGAAATGGAATATAATTTCCTTAGTGAGCGGAGGCAAGTCGTTTACAGTACAAGGAGTATCTTCATCAGAATCAGAGGTCCTCAGCTCAGTACCACAAGGAACAGTATTAGCTCCACTACTCTTCATAATCATGCTAACTGACATAGATGAGGACGTTAACAGAGACAGCCAGTACATCCTTTGCGGATGACACAAAGATCAGTAGAAAATAAGAACCCAGAAGACATAGGATCTCTACAAACCGACATAAACAAAATCTACAAGTGGACTGAAGACAACAATATGAAGTTTAACACCGAGAAATTTCAGCTATTACGGTACGGAAAAAGAGAAGACCTAAAGTGCATGGAATATTATACCCCAATGGACAGGAAATTCAGAGAAATTCCAGAGCAAAGATTTAGGGGTTGTAATGACAGATGATGCGAAATTTGAAACACAAAATAAGATAGCAGTAAACAGAGCAAAGAGAATAACGGTCAGATATTGAGAACTTTTAAACGAAGGATAGGAATGTAATGATTCCTCTACTGAAAACCCTGATAATACCCAAATTAGAATACTGCTCGGTCCTAACTTCCCCATATAAAAAGAGACATTAGACAGCTGGAGGGGATCCAAAGAAGCTTCACAGCCATCAATGGGTGCCACGACTAAATTACTGGGAAAGGTTACGAGAACTAGACCTATATTCACTGGAAAGGAGAAGAGAGAGATACACCATTATTTACACTTGGAAAATAATGGAGAAACTAGTCCCTAACCTTACTCTGAATCCCATAACTCCCCAAACAACGATGGAAAGTAGAAGCGGTAGACTGTCGTATTCCCAAATTGAAAGGCGAGACAGGGAACATCCTTAACCTGAAAGAAAATAGTTTTGTAGTGAGAGGACCAAACTGTTTAATCAGTTGCCCAAAGACCTAAGAACACGAAGGGAGTTGCAGTGGAAATCTTCAAAAGAAGACTAGACGCCTGGCTCAGAACAATCCCCGATGAGCCGGGCGTACCTGGCTATGTGAGGTGGAGAGCGTAAGAATCCAACTCACTACTTCAGCAGGCCAACTCGAGAGGAGGGGCGACAAGCTTGACCTTCGCGAAATGAGAAATTATCACGCGGAACCTTTGTAAGGTTGTAAGGTAAGGTATATATATATATATATATACACAATATATTATATACAGTATTAATAATATATGTGAAAATTATTTCACGAAAGTGACACGTGAAAGTATTATGATGAATAAAACCACGAAGGAAAAAAGAAACACAAAGGGGTGCTCAAGCGCTTTCGTCTAATGACATCCTCAGGAACACTGGAGTGAAAGGACAGATCAAGGCAATATATAGGTTACAAAAATAAACATACATACATACATATTCATATACATATACATATACATATATATCATATACATTATACATATATAATAACATAGAAAAAATTGTGGGAGGAGCAAACATTTATAGTTTATGAAACAGGTCACAAAGAATAAAGAAATAAAAATAAATTATAATATAAATATAAATTGAGAAAAAATTAATTACCAAAATAGTGCCTTAGTGATATATATGTCACAGCCTAAATAATCATAAGAAATAAAACAGGCAAATAAAAAAACCACAATATATATACATACATAATATATATACATATATATATATATATATATAATATATATATATATATATATATATATATATATATAAAGACACTTTTAGCACTTTGGCCGACCTTCAATATAAATTCAAATGGCTTTTTTATGGAACAGGTCACAAAAGAATAAAGAAAAAAAAATAAATATAAATATTGTAAGTGGAGTCTACCAATTCAAGCTCAAGAGGGAAGTTTTACAATCGATTTAATAGATGATGCCAAATTGATATATGTCATAAAGAAATAAACCAAAAAAAAAAAAAAATTAATTATTAAAAAAATAATAAAAAATAATAATAATAAATTGAAAGATAAATTTTAAGAGAGGCACACCAATTTATAAGGGAAAAATTACCACATATGCATATTATAGTCACAAACGAATAAAAAAGTACAAGTAAATATAAATTGGAAAACAAAATGATGCCTAGATGATATATAAAGAACAATAAAATATATACAACATATATACGGTATATATACGAAATATAAACGCAATATATACAGAATATATATATATATATATATATATGCATAAGGGAAAAAAATTACCAAATTTGTTTTTATAATTATTGTCTGAGAAAACGGTAGGTCGCAAAAGAATAAAGAAATAAAAATAAATATAAATTGAAAAAATTACAAATAATACACGTACACATGTATACCCGCATAACCAAATATATATATACATATACACACATATATACAAACACACACACATATATATATATACATATACAAGCTTGACCAGAAATGAGAAATCATCCCGCAGAACCTTTGTGAGGTTGTAAGGTAAGGTACATACACATATATATATATAGATATATATATATATATATATATATATATATATATATACTTACTGCATACAACATACATACATATACACACATACATACATACATATACACACATAACACATATACATACAAACACATTTAACTGCAATGACCACACACATACTCACATACACATACATACATACACATACACGCATACAGCAAAAAATTGAAAAATAAATTGTAAGAAAAAAAGACAAAAACAAATTTTTTACCAAAGATTTAACAACCTGCCCTTTTTGTTTAAATCCATTCTGAAGGAATTCAGAGCAACGGATCAAGTTGAAACAGACCTTTACTCATGTTAAGGTTATTTGTAAGTTGAATTATAGCCGACTCAAGAATATTTCTATTAACAATGTTCTAGAGTGAAACAAAACTGAAACATTATTCCAATCAATACAATGGGATAACTCTGACAAATGGACAAAAAGGGCACTGGACAACTGTCCCGTTCTAACGGAATATTGATGCTGTTTTACACGCGTTTGCAAATCCTTTCCCGTCTGACCTATGTAAAAGGAATCACATTGCTTACACCCAATTTTATAGATAATGCCTAAATTATTGGTAGGGCTATTTTTTACTATGATGTTTTTCACAATATTGTTATATGAAAAAACTACACTGATATCCAAAGTTTAAGTACATTAGCAATGCCTAAGAAGCCCGGGAAAAATGGAAGTACTAAAATATTCTTTGACAAGGTGCGAGTGTTATTATTCACACGATAGAAGGTTCGTTTAGCCTTATTAAGACAAGATTCCATGAACGCAGATGGGTAACACAACTCACTTCCAATACGTTGATATTTTCCAATTCGGCATCGATGTATTCCGGACTGGCGATCCTAAGAGCGCGGAGAAACATTGAGGAAAATATGGCCTTTTTAATAGGGGTGTCATGTCCAGAGTAAAAGTGTACGTAGGACAAATTGTTTGTTTTTTTCCGATAGATACTAAACTTAAAACCGGGCTATCCCTATGAACACGCACATCCAAAAACGGGATTGAGTTGTCTTGTTCCACTTCTAAAGTAAATTTAATGGAGGGGACTTGGTCATTTAACTGAAGGAGGAAGTCATCCAGGTCACGATTCATGGGCCAGATACACAAAATATCGTCGACGTACCGCAACCAAGGGATGCCAACCCCCAGGATTCTCGGAATGTAAGTAATTTCAAAAAACTCCATATAAATATTGGAGAGAAGGGGCGACAAAGGGTTGCCCATGGCCATCCCAAAAACTTGTTGATAATGCTCGCCATTGAAAGTGAATTTACAATCCTTGATACAAAGCTTAATAAGCTCCAAAACAGTGTGTACTTTAGAAGTGGAACAAGACAACTCAATCCCGTTTTTGGATGTGCGTGTTCATAGGGATAGCCCGGGTTTTAAGTTTAGTATCTATCGGAAAAAAACAAACAATTTGTCCTACGTACACTTTTACTCTGGACATGACACCCCTATTAAAAAGGCCATATTTTCCTCAATGTTTCTCCGCGCTCTTAGGATCGCCAGTCCGGAATACATCGATGCCGAATTGGAAAATATCAACGTATTGGAAGTGAGTTGTGTTACCCATCTGCGTTCATGGAATCTTGTCTTATAAGGCTAAACGAACCTTCTATCGTGTGAATAATAACACTCGCACCTTGTCAAGAATATTTTAGTACTTCCATTTTTCCCGGGCTTCTTAGGCATTGCTAATGTACTTAAACTTTTGGATATCAGTGTAGTTTTTTTCATATAACAATATTGTGAAAAACATCATAGTAAAAAATAGCCCTACCAATAATTTAGGCATTATCTATAAAATTGGGTGTAAGCAATGTGATTCCTTTTACATAGGTCAGACGGGAAAGGATTTGCAAACGCGTGTAAAACAGCATCAATATTCCGTTAGAACGGGACAGTTGTCCAGTGCCCTTTTTGTCCATTTGTCAGAGTTATCCCATTGTATTGATTGGAATAATGTTTCAGTTTTGTTTCACTCTAGCAACATTGTTAATAGAAATATTCTTGAGTCGGCTATAATTCAACTTACAAATAACCTTAACATGAGTAAAGGTCTGTTTCAACTTGATCCCGTTGCTCTGAATTCCTTCAGAATGGATTAAACAAAAAGGGCAGGTTGTTAAATCTTTGGTAAAAAATTTGTTTTTGTCTGTTGTTTCTCCTTACAATTTTTTTTCAATTTTTGCTGTATGCGTGTATGTGTATGTATGTATGTGTATGTGAGTATGTGTGTGGTCATTGCAGTTAAATGTGTTTGTATGTATATGTGTGTATATATATGTATGTGTGTATATGTATGTATGTATGTATGTATGCAGTTAAAATATATATATATATATATATATATATATATATATATATATGTATATGTGTGTGTGTACCTTACCTTACCTTACAACCTCACAAAGGTTCTGCGGGATGATTTCTCATTTCGTGAAGGTCAAGCTTGTATATATATATATATATATGTGTGTGTGTGTGTGTGTGTTTGTATATATGTGTGTATATGTTATATATATTTGGTTATGTGGGTATACATGTGTACGTGTATTATTTGTAATTTTTTCAATTTATATTTATTTTTATTTCTTTATTCTTTTGCGACCTACCGTTTTTCAGACAATAATTATAAAAACAAATTTGGTAATTTTTTTTCCCTTATGCATATATATATATATATATATATTCTGTATATATTGCGTTTATATTTCGTATATATACCGTATATATGTTGTATATATATTTTATTGTTCTTTATATATCATCTAGGCATCATTTTGTTTTCCAATTTATATTTACTTGTACTTTTTTATTCGTTTGTGACTATAATATGCATATGTGGTAATTTTTCCCTTATAAATTGGTGTGCCTCTCTTAAAATTTATCTTTCAATTTATTATTATTATTTTTTATTTTTTTAATAATATAATTTTTTTTTTTTTTTTTGGTTTATTTCTTTATTTTTTGTGACATTATATCAATTTGGCAGCATCTATTAAATCGATTGTAAAACTTCCCTTTAGCTTGAATTGGTAGACTCCTTACAATATTTATATTTATTTATTTCTTTATTCTTTTGTGACCTGTTCCATAAAAAGCCATTTGAATTTATATTGAAGGTCGGCCAAAGTGCTAAAAGTGTCTTTATATATATATATATATATATATATATATATATATATATATATATATATGTATGTATGTATATTTGTGGTTTTTTTTTATTTGCCTGTTTATTTCTTTATGATTATTTAGGCTGTGACATATATATCACTAAGGCACTATTTTGGTAATTAATTTTTTCTCAATTTATATTTATATTTATTTTTATTTCTTTATTCTTTGTGACCTATAATATAATGTTTGCTCCTCCCACAATTTTTCTATGCTTCTATATATATGTAATATGTATATATATATATATATGTATATGTATATATGTGAATATGTATGTATGTATGTTTATTTTTGTAACCTATATATTGCCTTGATCTGTCCTTTCACTCCAGTGTTCCTGAGGATGTCATTAGACGAAAGCGCTTGAGCACCCCTTTGTGTT